>JAPKLY010002294.1:0-26839 GCA_026898435.1 Prunella vulgaris | reverse complement strand
ACACTTCTGCTCAGATGCAAACACCTCATTTGGTAGACCTCTGACTAGACCCTTCCTTGCAACCTTGTTGAGAGTCTTGAAGTTCAGAAGACCTAACCTCTTGTGCCAGAGCCAGCTGATCTCTGATGAGCTTTTAGCAACCAAACATGAGTCAGCTGGACAGCTTGCAAAATCTGCAAGATACATATTACCTCTTCTGAGGCCAGTTAGTAGCACCTGCTCATTTAAATCTTTAATAACAAGACAAGAGTTCTTAGAGAATCTTACTGAATATCCCTTGTCACAGAATTGGGATACAGACAGAAGATTGTGCATGAGCCCTTCTACATAGTAGACTTCTTCAACTCTTGTTCCTTTGATCAGCAGAGTGCCAACTCCTCTGGTGACTCCAAAATTGTTGTCACCGAACACAACTCTAGGCCCATCCAGCGTTACAAAGTTCTGGAGAAGATGCTTCTCAAAGGTCATGTGCTTCGAGCAACCGCTATCAATATACCAGACATGGCCCTTGGCTTCTCCTCTTTCTATAGGGCTAGAGTTAACCTGAAATTAAACCTCAGGCTTTAGGTACCCTATCTTTGGGTCCTGATTGGTTAGTATCGACTTTCTGAATCCATAGGTAGAGATCATCCTTATGAGGTTTAGGGGATCTCAACCTTCTACCATATTTGTCCACAAAAATCATCTCCCTCAGAGGATCTTTTCTGGGGCGATGAGTGATAACATCGGGTTTGTAGGTGGGTTGCTCGAAAGGATAGTTTAGGCTTGAGCCTCCGAATGACTCATAAACTTTAGCCGGTGAAGGCTTGCCTACTTTGGTTACATTAAAAGTAACCCAGGGCTGAGGTCTGTTTCGCTTGGGTTTACTCTGCTGAGATGACCCAGGCTTATCATTCCTCTGCTGATTCTGCTGAGGTCTCCTTGTCTTAGCTGAGCTATGACTTGGATTCCTCTTCTGATCTCGTGGCTTCTGAGCTTTGGACTTATGTTGATTGTCAGCATGCTTCTGAGTTTTAGTACTCTTCTGCTCTGCTGAAACCTTTTGATCACCAGCAGACTTCTGAGCTTTGGAGCTCTTCTGTCCAGCTGGGACCTTTTCTGTCCCTCTGCTCTTTTGCCCTTCTGATCCAGATGCAGGCTCAGCTGGCCCTTTACCCTTTCGAGGATCCCTAATTAATCCACTGTCACCTTTCTTCTTCTTTTGTGGTTTGGGTTTGGGATAACCAAGACCCCTTTTATCATTCACAGTTTGTGAGGACGCAGCTATTTCAGACACGGCATTTTTTACCTTAGTCAGCTGATCCACTTTCAGCTGAAGCTGCTGTGAATTTTTGGTTATCAGTTCATTCTGCTTGAAGAGTTCATCGAACTTTGTTGTCAGCAGATTATGTTCTTCACTTAAGACAGTGTTCTCAGAAAGTAGCTTTTCTATCAGCTTCTCCTATTCCTCACATTTTGCTATTAAATCAGCAGACTTGTTAGCTTGTGAGTCATAGGATATCACTGGTAGACTAGAACTTTCCAGATCTTGTCTCAAGCTTAAAATTTCAGCTTTCAGACTAGAGTTCTCCTCTTCCAGCTTAGAACAGACTTTTAAGGAAGATTGGAGATCAGATAACAACTTGTGTATATCTGACTCCATAGAATAGGTAGAGGAGCAAGATGAGCTAACAGAGGGAGTAGGAGAATTTACCTCTTCTACCTTAGCCATGAGACAAATATCATCCTCTGATTCAAAATTAGATGAGGATGAGGATGAGCTGATGTCCTGCTTCTCCTCCTCTGCCAGCAGAGCTCTCTTATCAGCGAACCTGCGATCTCTCTTGATCCTCTTCTCTTCTCTCTCCCTTGGGGTAAGCTGAGGACAATCATAACTGAGATGTCCTGGTTTGTTGCAAGTGAAACAAACACCATCTCCTCCTCTTCTGGGACTTGGTTCCCTCCTTCTCTCTGGAGACTTATATCTGGTCTCCTGTTCATCTGATGGTCTTCTGGCATCAGATGACTTCTGGTATCTTCTGGAAGAATCACTCTTATTCTTCTTCCACTGAGATCTATACTTCTGAAACTTGTTTGGCATCTTGTCAAACTTCTTGGTTAATAAAGCAAGTTGCTCCTTTAAGCTCATGTCCTCTGGAGCAGAGGACTTCTCTTGACTATCAGCTGCAGCAGAGAAAGCAACATTCTTTGTGGCTGATGAAGTTGGAGTCTTATCTTCTTGATCTTCTTCTTGGATATCGAACTCATGTGCCTTCAGATGAGATAGCAGTGTATGATGACTCATCTCAGATAAATTCTTTGTCTCTTTAATTACTGTCACCTTCACTCTCCATCTTGGAGTAAGAGATCTCAAATTTTTGTTGTTAATCTCTTTTTCTGAATAATCCTTTCCTAAGGAGCTTGCCTTATTCAATATGTTTGTCAGCCTCATATCTAGCTGATCAATGGTTTCATCAGCTTTCATTTTAAATGTGTCAAAAGTATGTAGAACAGCCTGAAGCTTGTTCTCTTTAATTTGATATGTCCCTTCACACATTAAGGAGAGTTTCTCCCACATCTCCTTAGCGGTTCTGAACGTCTTGATTTTCTCTATATATTCTTTGGAGAGTGTCTCAATGATTTATGTTCTGGCCACTTGATCGAGGTTGAAGAGTTTTCTTTCAGCATCGTTTAGTTCACTCTTCTTCTTCTCTATCTTCCTTCTTTCACTGATTTCAGCTTCTGGAGTTTTGCCATCACTTATTCCTTACCAGAAGAACTTGATTGGCCCTTCCTTCAGAACATCTAACATCCGATCATGAATGGCTCCAAGGTGATTCTCCATTCTGAATTTCCAGTAATTATAATCCTTATGGAGAATTCAGGCAGCTTCCTTGTCTTGGATCCACTCTTTTTGTAGGAAAACATATCTGCAAGTGATTAGATAAAAAGCACACAAAATTTTCTAAAAACGGATTTTCAGGGATCTGTCCAGGTGACCACAAAAAAACTTTCTCAGGCTGTGGTCTTTTGGACACACAGCTCTGATACCACTTGTTGGTCCCAAAGGCAGGTTTTAGGGAAGAATACACTTGAACAAGTCTAGAAGAGGGGGTTGAATAGACTTGTAAGGATTCAAAAACCTTTTTCAATTTTACCGGTTTATTCAGAAAATCAGCAGACTACTTGAGGTAGTCTGAATTTTGAAAATAGTGCGCTGTGTATAGTGCGGAAACGTTTTTAATGAAAATCGGTTTTTAGGTGATGTGCACAAATAAGAACAGAAAGAAATACGAAGAGACACAGGGGATTTATAGTGGTTCGGACCAACTGTCCTACATCCACTCTCCTACATCCAACTTGGACTTGAGGGGCTCTCCACTAACTCACGTACTCACTTACTTACACAGTTTGAGAGTACTACTCTCTTACAACTTGTCAATGCTACAAGCGCAATTGACTTCTCACAGCTTCTACAAAGCTTTTACAAAGGATAAGTATGAATGGTGTTTTTGAGCGTAAGTGATAAATCTGACAGAGTATCGGCTAGCTTAATGTGCGTGTAAATCCAATACAGAAATTATCACTATTACTCTAATTTATAGGATCAAATAACTAGCCGTTGGGATGGACTAGAAATCTGAGATCCTATAATCTCGTATTCAATCAATCAATGTGATTGATTGAATTTCTTTCTTGATTCCCGTCAATATTCGCGATCTTTAATCAAACAAGTTTGTCCCCTTGATTGATTGATCTTCTATTCTGGGAATCTTCCTTTTATGTCGCAAGTTAACCCTTAAAATTGATTCCGAAGAATCTGGGCCGAGCACAAAACCTCAGCTGATCTGTCTCCTCAGCTGGTGTATCAGTCTGCTGATACTTGGACCTTTGCTGATGTGCAAGTCTGATGGAGTGCACCTCAACTGGTCTTCTTGACTTCGTCTGAATAAGTCTTTTATCCATAGTCCTTGTCTTGTCTGCGACGTGCTCTCAGCTGATCAGCTAATCTCCTGATATCAGCTGATCTGCTCTTCAGCTATTAGCTGATGTAAACTTCTCTGATGATCTGCTCTCGATGCTCCAGTGTCAGCTGGTTAAATCTTCTGTCTTCTAAAATCGGCTAAGTCCACAAGGTCTCAGCTGGTCTTCTCTTCTATGATAGCTTCGGATCTTCTAGGCAGCAAGGTAGATTCCCCCTCACTTGAACCTATCTAATCCTAACTACTCATCAGCTGACTAACATGTTCAGCTGGTCCTATTACAAGCTGATTGGTTTATTATATCATCAAAACATCTAACATAGATATCCTAACAGTTTCAAACTATAACGTAAATAAACAAAATTATTTTCATCTTATTAGAAACAGTGATATCAGAACAAATTATTTTAATTGATGTCAAATTTAAATCATCCTTGTAGTTTAAAATTAGTGTCCATCTTTGTTATCAGACATCAATATAGTTTAATTTATAATAAATTTATGAATTTTTTATGCGAATAATGAGTATTTATAAACAATTACATTGATGTATAGTTATGTAGATGTTAAATAATTTATATAAGTAGAAATGACAAGAAAGAACAATTTTAGAAATACAACTATTTCATTAAAAACACAATATATACGATAAGAAAATTCAAAACAAAATTATAACTATGAAACCCTTTAGCGAATAATGGGAAAATCTGACATCAGTGTATTCCCCCATACACTGATTTACTCATTTCGGGACCAATAAGTGGTATCAGAGAGGTGGTTTAAAAGACCATTGACTTTGAGTACCGATAGTTTCTGAGGAGAAACTTTTGGTGGTCATCTGAACTGATCTATTTTTGAAAACTGCATATCATGGCATCTTCTAAGTGCCTTGAGGGCCATCTTCCTGAGTTCTCTGTTACTAATTATGATTATTGGAAATTCAGAGTTCTTGCCCATCTCCATTCCATTCATGACCAGATGTACAAGGTTATCGAGGAAGGACCTATCACCTTCATGACTAATCGTGCAACCGTTTGGCCAGTGACCGAAAACATCCCAGTTCCTCAGGCGGGAGAAGAGCCTGTGTAGAGGTCCGCACTTACTACTGATCAGATTAAGCAGATCGGACTAGATAATGTTGCAAAGAACATTATACTCCACACCATTTCTTATGAGAATTCGGTAAGGCTGATGCACCTGAAGACGGCCAAGGAAATCTTGGATACCCTGGCGGAGATGAGCGAGGGCTCTGAGAAGATTAAAGAGAATAAGAGAGATCTTGCGATCTGGAAGTTTGAGGCGTTCAAGATGCTGGATGGAGAATCCATCGATCAAATGGAAGCTCATCTCATTAATATGATGAATAAGCTGGCAACCCTTGGGAAGGAGTTTCCCAAGAGTGAGGTGTCCTCGAACCTTAACTGTCTCCCTGAAAGATGGGATACATGAGTGATCTTGCTGAAGAACACTCAGAACCTCACAAATGTCTCTCACACTTACTTCTTCTCAGAGTTAAAGGCTATGGAATTCGACCTCGATAAGAGGAAGACGAAGGGTGAGGTCAGTGAGAATGTGACTGAGGCAAGGATGCCTAAGAAGGAAATGAGCGTGGCTCTGAAAGCTGGATCTGGTTCGAAGTCCCTGAAGGAGATGAGTAAGGATGAGCTTGCCCTGGAGTACAGCCTGATGGCCAGGAGGTTCGAGAAGCTCAACTCACGATTTGGTAGGTATAAAAAGTTTTATACTGATTCCAGGGAGAGAAGATATTCCAGCCCCAGGAGATCCATCCCCCGGAGGGAAGAAATGAGGGGTGCTGATGCCAGGAGAGAGCGCGAAGAGCCTGAGCACCGGAGGAAAGAGAAGAGCTCCAGAAGGAGAGATGATTCTGGGCCCAAAAGATCCAGCTACAAGCCTGAAAGATCATTAGGGAGCAGGAGTGACTCAGAAGGTAAATGTTATATTGACAAATCTGCTGCAAGTGATGCAGATTAGTGCTATCATTGCAAGAAGGTTGGGCACTATCAGTATAACTGCCCGGAGCTCAGCATTCGTGAGTGAGAGGATCGGAGAGCGAAGAGAGATCTCAGGGCTTCTGATCGGAGAGCTATGCTTGCTGAGGATTCCTCAGATTCTGATGGCCCAGGACGCCGATCCCCTGAACTCTTCTCCGACGAGGAGTATGATGACCTCTGCCTGATGGCAGATGATGAGGTATGTTCTTCTGCCTCTATTCCTGATCACGCACCTGAGCTTAGCTCAGATTCAGCAAGAGATCTCGACCTTCAGCTCGCCTTAGAGCAATTGATGGTTAATTTTTCGAGGGTGCAGGAGACTCATACTCACACAGTAGATGTGAATGCTAACCTGAGCAGTGAGAATGATCATCTCACTAAGACTCTGAGAGTCAGAGACACTGAGGAGGCTCTAAGACTAGTAAACCTTAAGGAAGAGCTACTTCGTGCTCATAATAGGAATGATGAAGCTCCCGTTGAGGTTGAACGACTGAAAGCTATCGTGTCTTCTCTCATTGAGACTCATGACATTAATCGGTTCCTAGTTCAGGAACAGTTGGAGGTTGAGTGTATCTACCTAAGTGAGATGCTCGACGTGGAGTTGCATACTCGCCTTAGGGCTCAGCGTGCTACTCTGGGTCTTGAGCAGACTGCAAGGGAGATCGCTGACCAACTTCTGGTGGCTCCATACATCCCTGAAATGGAGTCCTGGAAAAGGACAATGAGCACCTGAAGGAAAAGCTTGAGAAGTTATACAAGTCAGCCTAAGTGGTTGATGAGTTAACAATTATCTTCCAGCATACTAACGGGGCTAAAGTAGGGTTGAGTTACGACTCAAAGAACCCTAAGGGCAAAAAGAAAAGAGGTGCTTCAGGAAGCAACTCTAAGAAGGTGTTTGTCCCTGCCCAAACTGACGGCAAAAGCCAGGGTATTGGCCGTCAGGATAAAGGCTCAGGGAAGGAGAAATAGTCCCGCTGAACCTACCGGACAAAAGGCTGAGGGACCAGGGCCAAAACCCAAGGGAAAGGCTCAGGTTCCTTACCAGGAGTCGAGGAAGAATGACAAAGGGAAACCTAAGGCTCAGCCTAGGAACAATCAGGCCCAAAGGAACTCTGTTCCGAGTACTTCTCAGGCTCAGCCTCAGAATACTCAGGAAAGAAGAAATTCAGGGCGGAGGGGACCTCAGGTAAAGCCAAAGGATACTGAGGTCCAGGCACCTCAGACAGGGCGCAGGACCCATCAGGGATGTCCTAATCCTCCTAGGAGAAGGACTGACCGGGTGGTTCCTGAAGGAAGATGGAATCCTAATTTCGAAAATACTCAGTCCAGACCTCGTGTGCCAAGAGGTCAGGAACGAGCTGCTCCTTCCCCGGACAACACTCAGCCAATCGTACCCAAGCCAAAGAGGAACATGAGGCTTGCCCCTAAGAAGAAATCCAAGGCTCCTGAACCTCAGGCTGACACCCATACACCATCAACTTCCAAGGCACCAAGGAAGAAGAAAATGGTGTATGTTGATGTTTCAGGGAGACATGTTTATACCTCTGATGCCATCAGAGTTGTTAAACAGATCTGGATCCCGAAGGGTATGGCTGACTCGATAGGACCCAATACTAGATGGGTACCTGAGGCCTGATTATTTTCAGGTCACTGCGGGCTGCAAGAAGAGGAGGGACGATCGGAAGAAGGACTGGTACCTGGATTCAGGCTGTTCCAGGCACATGACCAAATTTCGTGATCTCCTTCAGGACTATGCTGTAGAAGATGGCCATCAGGTTACCTTTGGTGACAACTCTAAGGGTTTCACCAAAGGGTTTGATACTCTTGTTGTTGGTTCTGTCCGTGTGTCTAATATATCCTATGTAGAGGGTCTTAGGCATAACCTGCTATCTGTCAGTGAGTTTTGTGACCGCGAATTTAGTGTAGAATTTACCTCGAATGTATGCCTTGTGAAAGACAAATCTACACTGCAAGTTCTTATTACAGGTGTCAGGAGAGGCAACGTTTATTTTGCTGACTTTCAGAGCAGCTCTCCTGAAACTTATTTGGTCGCTAAGAGTTCCTCCGAACTCAGTTGGCTTTGGCGTAAGCGCCTTAGTCATTTAAACTTAAAGATTATTAACAAAATCTCTCGACTTTCTCTTGTAGAGGGTCTACCTAATGAATTTTTTTAGCAAAGACCACGTGTGTGGAGCATGTCAGGAGGCAAACAAACCAAAGTTTCATTCAGGGAGAAAGATGTCTTCTCAACTGATAGAGTGCTATAGCTCCTGCACATGGATCTCTTTGGTCTGATTACTCCTGCCAACATGAATGGTAGGAAATATACCATTGTTGTTGTTGATGATTATTCTAGGTACACATGGGTTATTTTCTTGCTGACCAAGAAGGAGACTCAGGTCAAGCTTCTAGAGTTACTCAAGAGATTGAGTACTGAACAGGGTCAGAGCATCGTCAAGATCAGATCAGATCGGGGAACAGAGTTTATTAACTATTATATAACTGATTTTTGTATTGACCTTGGCATTGCTCATGAGACTTTTGCAGTCAGGACTCCGCAGCAGAACGAAGTAGCTAAGAGAAGGATCCGGACTCTGAAGGAAGCTACCCGGACCATGTTGGCTGAGTCAGGACTGTCCAAGAAGTACTGGGCCGAAGCAATCAATACTACTTGCTACACTAAGAATCGATCTGTGCAGAACAATCAACATGCTCAGACACCCTATGAAACGTGGAACAAGAGGAAGTTTCGCATCTCCTATTTCCATATTTTTGGGTGTAAGTGTTTCATCCTAAGCAATGGGAAAGACCAGTTGAAAGCCTTTGATAGCAAGTCTGATGAGGGAGTGTTCTTAGGATACTCCTCAGTCAGCAAAGCCTTCAGGGTGTATAACTCTCAGACTCTTTTTGTGGTGGAAACACCTCATGTTGTGTTTGATGAGACTGCATAAGTGCGTAGAAAACAGGTTCCAAGTCCTGACACTTTGGGGGTTACCAAGACGGTGACAAGACTGAGCCTGAAGAAAAATCCTGAGTTTAAGGTCAAGTTTGTGCATGCTCCCATGGGATGAGAGAATGATGACGATCAGGATGGACCTCAGGCCAACCCTCAACAAGCCCCAGCCTCAGAGAATGTTGAGTCTCAGACGGAGGCAGAGACTTAACCTGAGGTAAGAACTATCGGTGATGATGCTTCTGCACTGAGACAGTTACTGAGTCTAACTCTGTAGGGGGAAACAATGTCCCTGACATTGGACAAACCTCAAGGAATGACCCAGTGTCCCCTGTTCTTGCTCGTTCTGCTTCTTTACCTGTATTGAGACTAACATATCAGGATCAGGTTAAGGAATGTCAGAAGCTGCTCCCAGTGCTCTAGTCAGTCGGAGGACATGACTTTTTGATCACTCATTGGCAGATATCATTGGTGATATCAATGAGGAGGTCAGGACAAGGTTGTTCCATGGCGAGAGCTCTATGTTTTGTTGTTTCCTGTCTGATCAGGAACCTAAGAACATAGAAGAAGCTCTTGCTAACCCCAACTGGATCATAGCCATGCAGGATGAGCTTAATCAGTTTGAGCAGAATCGGGTTTGGGAGTTAGTTGATAGACCTAGGTGTCAATATATTATTGGCACCAAATGGGTCTTCAAGAACAAGAGGGATGAGAAGAATGTTGTTGTTAGGAACAAGGCCAGACTGGTGGCTAAGGGTTACTCTCAGGAAAAAGGGATCGACTATGATGAGACCTTCACTCCGATCACAAGGTTGGAAGCAATCAGGCTGTTCTTGGCTTATGCAACATTTAAGAAATTCAAGGTGTATCAGA
The DNA here is from genome assembly GCA_026898435.1 of Prunella vulgaris. NCBI lineage: Eukaryota > Viridiplantae > Streptophyta > Magnoliopsida > Lamiales > Lamiaceae > Prunella > Prunella vulgaris. Next base: position 17,039 of record JAPKLY010002294.1, on the reverse strand, counting down.
TGGACGTGAAGAGTGCTTTCCTAAATGGAGTTCTGAACGAGGAGGTTTATGTGGAACAACCTCCTGGGTTCGAAGTTGGTGACAAGGTGTATCACCTGAAGAAAGCTCTTTATGGCCTGAAGCAATCTCCTAGAGCTTGATATGATACTCTCTCTCAGTTCTTGATCGACCACGGATTTGTGAAAGGAACAGTGGACAGGACCCTATTCAGGATATCCAAAGGGGAGGACATTCTCTTAGTCCAAATTTATGTCAATGATATTATTTTTGGATCACCGAACCTGAGGCTTTATGAGAAATTCTCAAAGCTGATGACGGGGAAGTTTGAGATGTCAATGATGGGAGAGATGAACTTCTTCTTGGGTCTTCAGGTCAGGCAAACTGAGTCTGGAATTTTCATAAATCAGTCCAAGTATGCGAGGGATGTGATTCAAAAACTTGGAGTTTAGTCCAACAAAGTCTCACGTATTCCCATGAACACAAATAAGAAGCTGGATCCTGACAAGGAGGGGACCTCAGTAGATCAGACTGAATATAGGGCACTGATTGGTTCACTGTTGTACCTGACTACAAGTCATCCTGACATCACCTATGCAGTTGGAGTGTGTGCAAGGTATCAGTCTGATTCGAAGAAGAGTCATCTAGAGAGTGCCAAAAAGATTCTGAAATACCTTAAGGGTACAGTCAACTAGGGACTTTGATATCCCTCTGATGACAACCTAGAACTGACAGGTTATTCTGATGTTGATTACGGAGGCTATAGGATTGATAGGAAATCAACTACAGGCACATGTTAGTTTCTAAGGAGCAAACTGATCTCTTGGTTTTCTAAGAAACAAACAAGTGTCGCAACGTCTACAACTGAGGCTGTGTATATGGCGGCAGGCAGTTGTTTCTCCCAAATTCTTTGGTATGAAGCAACAACTGATAGACTACCAAGTAGAGGCTACTGAAGTCCCAATTTATTATGACAATAACAGTGCCATAGCCATATCCCAAAATCCAGACTTACACACAAGGTGTAAGCATGTAGACATCAGGCATCACTTTATAAGAGATCATGCTGAGAAGAAGGATATAAGGATGGAGAGGATCCCTACTGACAAACAGAGAGCTGACATCCTGACTAAGGCTTTTGCCAGAAACCAGGTTTGTTGAGTTATCAGTAGAGTTAGGACTTCTTGACCCAAACTTAGAAGATTCAGTATGAATCTTAGTTCAGGATTGAACAAGGTCAGGAGGAATGACTGACTCAGGATCAGGAGAATGGTTTGTGTAGAGAGGTGGATGGCTGTCAGGGGGAACTTATATTAGGAGAAGATCTTCATGTTAAGGATGGTTAAGGATCAAGACTCAGAACTCAGGGCTTGTCACCCTGATAGGTCATAAGTGGTATCAGTCAGATAACTACATCTGACTGACTGGTATGTTTATCCTGATTTATTTATTCATTATGACTTGCTTGCATCATCTCTGATTTTGTCTGTCGTCTTGTCAAATCAAAGATTTTGTCTTATAATCCCAGCCGTCCATTTAATAATCAGTTATTATTTAATGTAATTATTTGAATTAAATACGGACATACTTTGATGAGCATTTAATGCAAAGTGGGCGGGAACAATTTTCTATAAAGTTTTTGAATTATTACTCTCGAAAACCGAAAAGACGCCTTTTCCGACCATGCATTTTTCTGCTTTAATCTTGATCGTTGAATGTTAAGAGTTGGTTTTTCTCAACCGTCTGATTAAACTGATTGTTTAGTATAAATAGTAGGAGATATAGACATTGCATCCTTTACGCACCCTAAATATTTCTTGCTATCTATACTCTCTCTCTCTCTCTCAGCAACTAACCTCTCTCCAGCACTTATCAATGGCGTCTCCATATGCAAGTTCTTTCTTTGACAACATCTACTATTTGAGGGACCACATTGCCTTCGAGCCGGTGGTGGACTTCTCCTCGAAACATGAGGAAATAGTTCTTGTTCGTAACTATTTCCAGAATGCTGGTATTCTCAAATGGGTCACCTTGAAACCAGACAGACTCTATCCCCGACTGGTCGCAACTTTCTCCTTGAAGCTGGCAGAAAACAAGGAAGGAGAATGAGAATCTTACATTTTGACGAGCCACAACACCATCGTCGCCGGGAAAAAGGTGGTGAAAAGGCGTTGGGTCACCGTCAATGTCAGATGATTGATCAGATCCACATTCAATCTTCCTCACACAGGTAAACACTCCAGGAGCATGGAATGGGTCAGGAGCAAGATTTCCTCAACTCTCTCTGTTAGGAGGATACGCTGATCAAGGCCAGACTGAACAAGTCTGTTCTTCAGGCAACATCCAAGCATTTCTTTGACTTGGTTTGTCAGAGCGTGATGCAAAATGTTGAAAAATATTTTCTCCAGCAACTGGGAAGAATATTTTCGTTTAACTTGGAAGAATATTTTCTCCAGCAACTGGTTCAGGAGAAGAAGAAAATTGAATATTCAGAGGAAGGGCTTGCTACCTTCAAGAAACCAGTTTACTACGGAACCCGCATCTCTCTGATGATCGAGAAGTTGTCGATCAGAGACATCGACATAGTTCAGTCTATTCCTCTGCCTGCCTGGCTTACACTCTTCCGCTCTCTGACGGAAGAAACGGGTAGGAGATCCAAGACCAGAAAGGTTGTTCAGACAAGCAAACCTTCTGAGAAGATAAAGAAGGTGAACCCCATTGTTCTGAAATTCAAAAAGGAATCTGAGGCTAAGGCTTTAAAGTCAGCTCCGGAAAAGAAGACAGTGCTTACTGATAAGCCCTCTACCGTGGTTGAGGAAAGGACGGATAATGTTGCTCAGCAGGAGGATGTCCAAGAGCACCGTGATGAGATTATTTAAGAAATGGATCCGATCGCAGCTGCTCGGGAGGTTGTCCCTTTAGCTCTGAAGTTTGTGTACGATCAGGATTGCTGATGTGCAGATCCACTATGTTGTTGCTGAATTTCAGAATGAGGAGGTTCATTCTGAAGGAGAACAAAAAGGACCCGCTCAGAGGGAACCTACTGCTGAGGAGAAGGAGGAGGATGAGGAGGAAGAGAAGTGTGAGGAGGAGCAGTCTGAGGCGCCATGGAAGTTTCCAGCTCCTGACTTGGCCAACCTGATTGAATTTGAGATTCTGGCCAGGAATCAGACCCTAAAGCTCGTGGGAAATCACTTCTCAGATCTGACGGAGGCTCAGCATGAAGAGGTAGTTCAAGTCCGCACTTACGCTCTGATTCGGAAGGCAACCTTTGCTGAGCTTGCCATTCTGGCTAAGAAGAAGGGATGAGATAAGCTAAAGGAGGAGGAGTCAGCTTTATTTGACGCATTCAACATCAGGTCATTCACCCAGCTCCTAAAGGTGAATGATTTTGTGCTTATTGTTCGAAAAGTTTATCCTGATGTTATTTCTGCTGGGCCGGAGAAGGCTGAAGTTGAGGGAAGGGAATTGCTGATAGTTCTAGAGGTTCAGAAGGAAAAGGAGAAGAAAGATGAGGTGATGGTGGTTGCTGTTGAGGATCAGCAAGGTGCAGATGATAAGGTCATTGCAACGGCCGATGACGCACTCCTCTGGGCCGGGATTGCTGAGGCTTCAGGAGAGGCCCCGATGACTTTAAGACCATCTGACCTGGTTTCTGTCCCTGGTGGTCAGATTCAGAGGCGGGCTCTATGGGTGCGTAATACCTCACGTACTTATGCCAACCTCCACAGACGCTTGCACATACACGAGGTAAGGATTAAACGGTTCAGTATCTATGCTGAGCTGATTAACCAACAGACGAAGAAACTGAATCAGGACTAGGAGGAGCTAGGGAAAGAATGGACCGAGGGTTTATCGGAGTTTGGAACCACTCATGGGATGGAAGTCACAACTCTTATAGGGCAAGCATTAGAAGCAATCAACACCTGCAAGAAGTTGACGTTTGACGCCTTGGCTGAGTAGGATGACAATTTTAACTAACTAATCGACCAGAAGATTGATGACAGGCTGAATCAACTAATCGATGCGAAGATTTCTCAACTGAAGGGGGAAGTCAAGGCAGAAGTTAGCGGTGAGGTTTCTGCTGAGGCTAAGGAGGTTGTGAAGTTAGTGGGTTCCAAATTGCGCACAGAGCACAACGAGGCCGTGAAGCTGCTGGGGTCTGAGGTGCGTGAGTTCGGAAGACAGATTGGAGATCTTCAGCAAAAATAGCAGGACCTAACTGAGTCATCCGCAATCTGTGGTCAAACGCTTGTGGACATCATCAAAAAGTTAAATGATGATGATGCCAAAAAGGGGGAAGGAAAGAAAAGGGAAGGCAAAGCAAAGAAGAAAAACTTTCCTCTTGAATTGGCTGCTGCTGAGAGGAAGAGGACCAGGTCAGTTGTTGTTGCTGAAGAAAATCCATCTGAACCTGATACGAAGAAGCTGAAGCAGGTCTCCTTGGATCCGATTTTCAGGGAAATGGAGGAAGCTGAGTATCCGGGGTCAACCACTGAGAAGATGGAGATGACCAAGACAGAGAAGTTGGCGAAGATGAAGGAGATTTCACAACTCGGTCAGATCCAAAGGTTGAAAGAGACTGTGGAGTACCTGACTTTGCAGATTGAGAAGCAGAAGCAGGTTGCTTCAGGATCTCGGAAGAAGGCTCCGTGGAAGCAAGTGGTGGCTCAGGATTAGGGACCTCCTCAGTCCAAGTTTGTTGAGGAGATCATTCCCAAGGAGTTGTCCGAAGGGTGGATTCCGGTCAGGAATCAATGAGCCTATCTGTTCTATGTGGTGGGGGTCTGGGATGACCTAAAAGAAGATAAGGATGTCATCCTCCACTACTGGATGTCGGAGGAGCATCAGGATCTATGGTTCAAAATCATCAGACATGCTGACTCAGTGGGCATCGAGATCACTCCTCCGGACATGATCAGGTACCCACCACCTTTGCAAGGGAAGTCCAACCAGCTTGACAAGCCAACCATTCAAGAGGAGGTAGTCCGAATTGGGAAGGTGACGAATGCCCTGAGTAATCAGAGTAAGATGGATCTGATCTTACTCTGTGTGCTGGACATGTATGGCATTCCGTTGGACAAGTGGGAAGATGAAGATGAAGAGTAGATTGTCAAGATTAGTTGCTCAAGAAATATCTGTAATAGCTTCAGGACCTTTTGTACTCGTGTTGAAAATTTAATGAAGTTAATATTTCCTGAGTACAATTTCTTGTTGACTCTTGACTTTACTTTTCTGCATCTTTATCAAGAACTGTACTAATCATTTCCTTGTTTCCATCTTATAGACTATGTACCTAGTTTGTCAGGACGTACTGAATCTTTTCATTGACTTAGTCAGTTGATTATTTAGATGGATAGGAATTTTCTTAAGGGATTTGACATCATCAAAAAGGGGAAATTGTTGGGACAATCTGAGTATTTTGATTAGATCCCAAAACCCCTGATGATTTGCCTAAGTACAGTAGTCAGGATTGTCTAGATCAGGATTAGTCAGGTTAGGGATTCAGTTCTGGGGGAACGTGTTGAAGACTGAAGAGTGTTGGTTTCGACCCAATTATCTGAAGTCAAGATGTGCATTCCATCCTGAAGAGGTCAGAGTCAGTCTTGAAGATTGCCTGAACTAAAGCTGTAGTCCGAAGACCTGAAGATCCATTCTGAAGACATCCTGAAGATTCCACTGACTAATTGATCCTACTGAGTACACTAAGCATGCTCAGGTCAGAACTTAGTTAGTGAGGGCAACGTAACCTTATTCAGGCTAAGTATCATCTTTTAATACTTGTAAGACCTGACTTGGGCTTTGTATCATTTACTGATACCTGTAAGTCCTAAGCATAAAGGTTACACTTGCTATGGGTAGTTGAAATTTATGTTAACACCTGAGACAAAGAGAATGTCAGTGGACTCCGATAAAGACAACATTTATTCTGAGTTAAAGACAAGAGACTCAGAGTTTAAATATACGAGGAAGGATATAGTCACATCGAATAACTAGCCGTTTGTATGGAGAACCAATCGACACGCATGTATAGAATCTGAGCAGCATTAAATGCGGCATTCAATGCGTTTCAGAGTTGCAGGCGGCGGGCTTAGAATTTTCGGATTAAGCAATAGAAAATGGTCAACAAGTACAACTAGCCTGCAACAACCCTAAAATAGGAAGATTTGGGTGGATCTCCTCCAACGGATCTATTTCAAATCTTCCTATAAATACAGAGGACCTTGCACCCATACAAGGTTACGGGAAATTTCCAAGTGAAAGCATTCTCAAGAATCCAAGCACTCAAAGCATACTTTGAACAACACTCTGCAATTAAGTTTCCCTAGTGTTGTGGTAGGATTCACTCTGTATTTGCTTAGATTGATAGCTCTTTATCCTTAGCATTGTTTTGTATTGCTAGAGCTATCTCCTAGTTGGAATCAGAATACCAAACCCCTCAGGTTGTGAGGAAGGTTGGTTAGAAGGACTGGGACTTGTAAAACCACCCAGGGGCTAAGTTCCTAAGAGAGTAAGAAAGCTATCCGTGCACCTTGGCATGTTAAAAACAAGTTCTGATACTCAGTGGGAGAGGATCACTTCCTGTTATATCAGGCCGTGGACATAGGAGTGGGTTATCTCCGAACCACATTAAAAAGCCCCTTGTGTGCTGATTTACTTATTGTTCAAGATCGTAATTGTCATTCATTATACACTGAGCATTCCGCATAAGTTTGAAAACTCAGGAGGAACCAATTCTCCTGACTCTTAATCTTGTGCACTATCCTTAACCACATTTTCTAAGCAAGTCAAAGAAAACGTTTTCAGAAACTAAAATGAATAGAACTTAAGGGCTCACATTCCGCACGCACTCTAGCTTACTGAGATAACTGTCCAACTGACTTGCTTCCGAGCGGTCAGTAGGTTTGCTATCTCCACGGAGCTACCGAGAGCACTACTCAGACTCAGCCTATCTGACTCCTGACTGATCTGTCCCTGCTGCCCATGCAGACCATCTGTTTAGTGTAGTACTATCAGGATCTTCCTGACTAAGTTTGAAAGAGCATTTTCCTGAGAATTTTTGGGAAAATCTGACTTCAGTGTATTTCCCCCATATACTGATTTACTCATTTCGGGACCAACAAGGAGGAACATGGTGAGAATTTAGATGACAGGGTTGGTTTGGAATGTGATATTTCATTAGGTGATGTGCAAGATAGGAAAGTGGAAAGTATGGGGGAAGAAGGGAAAGTGGAAGATGAAGAGAAGGGTGGACATGAAAAGAAAATAAATGGTGCACCTATATGGAAGAAGGCAAGAGAGGAAAGAGAGATAAAGGATAAAGTGGATGTAGATGAATGGGGGGTACCAAAAACCGTGGTGCCCATTCCTTATCCTCAAAGATTTATGAAAAAAAAAAACTAGATGAGAGGTTTGACAAGTTCTTGGAGGTATTTAAAAAGCTTTATATCAATATTCCTTTTGTAATAACAATTCTTGTGTAATAAAAAATATTATTAACACTTGAATGAAATACAATTTTTTTTCTTCAACTTTCTGGTTTTTCTCTCTAGATATGTTCCTCTAATTCTCCTTCAACTTTTGACTCGGCTTTGGTCTTAATTTGGCTGGGTTTGACTTTAACTTTGACCGACTGATTCAAGGAAGAGTTGTCTTGATTCGGATCGAACGAGGTCTTTGGAAGATTTTGATAAAGAACGCTTTAGATTTGATGAAGAACGATCTTCGAATCTTCAAGTCTTGATTTGGGTGGAAACACTTGATCGGAGGGGTCCCGGACCTTGATCTCTGATCGGTGTGCGCTTGCGGATGAACTTGACAAAGAATGGTTGAAGCCGGTGATGAACACTTATTGTCTTCAAGTTGATCTTCAAGGTGGAAACGTCTGATTAGAGGGATTCGCTCCTTGATTCTGGATCAAACGGTGTTTCTGGTCGAATTTGACGAAGAACACTCAAATATGATGAAGAACGGTTGAAGATCTTCAAGGCGTTCTTCAAGAAAAACATCGGATCGGAGGGATGGAGGCCCTTTGTCTTGGATCAAACATCGTTTCTTGAAGGATTTGATAAAGAATGGCTCGAACTTCGAAGAATATCTTCAGATTTGGTGAAGAACTCTTTGAATCTTCGAAGGACTTGATCGATCGATCTTCTTAGCTCGCAGGTGGCTCGTAGAGAGGATATTACTGCTTGCTCTTTCATCTTTGATGCTTTTCAATATTTTGATATTCGGTCGTTGGGTGTAGACCACTTCAAATGATCATGAAAGACCCCTATTTATAGGGTGGAGAGGTGAAGACCTTCCTTTCTTGCACTGAAACGTGGCGCGATATAGTTGGCTGATGCTGATTTGATTTGCAGGATTTACGAATCGACCAAATTTAGCTTGATTGATTTCCGCCATCTTTATAAATAGGGCAAATAAGCCATTTATTGCCATTTAAGAGTGTCGGGAGACTCGTAATTTAATAACGACTTGTATCGTGTACAATAAATATCAATTGACTATTAATTAGAGAATTAATTTGATAAATCCTCAAAATTAAAATAGTAATATATGTTGATATTTATTTAATTTATACACGTGTCATTATTTGATTGGGAAGTAAAATTTATTTGCTTACACCTTTTTATGAGGCTCTTGAACAAATGCCAAGTTATGCTAAGTTCTTAAAGGACTTGTTATCTAAGCGTAGAAGAATTGATGAGCCGAAGATGGTTAAATTGATTAAGGAGTGTAGTGATGTGTTGCAAAGGAACTTACCTCAAAAGATGAAGGATTCGGGGAGCTTTACTAATATGGGGAATGGAGTTATAAGGAACGCCCTTTGTGATCTTGGGGCTAGTATAAACTTGATTCCATTGTCTATATACAAGAGCTTGAACCAAGGAAACTTGAAGGGAACATCTACGACGTTGCAATTGACGGATGGCTCTATTATCATTCCCAATGGATTTATAAAGGCTGTTCTTGTGAGAGTTGAAAGCTTCATATTTCCGGCGAACTTCTATGTGCTAGGCAAGGATGAAGATACAGATGTCCCACTTATATTGGGAAGACCTTTCCTATCAACCGCAAGGGCGGTCATTGATGTTAATAAAGGGAAGCTAACCTTGAAGTTCAACGATGAGGAACTGCACTTTTCTATCCAAGAGTCTATGAAACATCCTATGGAAAATGTTTCTTGCCATTCCATTGATGTAGTCGAGCATTGCATTCAAGAGGCTTTTGAAAACTTTAAAACTCCTTTCTTTACTAGTAGTTTTGAGATTCCTAATTATAACGAATTACATGATGTTGATTATCTTGTTGATGATGTTGATTGTAGTGATGGAGAGATCCTAATGGAAATCAAAGAAGGGGAAAGCTCGTCTAAGCAAGAGGAGATGGAAAGCAAGGACAAGAAGGAAGACACGAAGAGTGCTTTGAAGCCTCTACCAGACCACCTCAAATACGCATACCTTGAGGAGAATGAGGGATGTCCGGTGACAGTATCTTCCTCTCTTAATGATGATGAACTTGCTAAGTTCCTAGTAGTACTTAAAAATCACAAGTCGGCCTTAGGTTGGACCGTTGATGATTTAAAAGGTATAAACCCATCTCTTTAGAAGAGAATTGTAAACAACTAGTTCAACCTCAAAGACGAGTTAATCCTATTATTCAAGAGGTAATACAAAAAGAAGTGTTTAATGTTTGGGGCATTGATTTTATGGGACGATTTCCACCATCACATGGTTTTGTCTACATACTTTTGGGGGTAGACTATGTTTCTAAGTGGATGGAAGCAATCCCTACCAAGGTGAATGATTCTAGGGTAGTCATGGAGTTCTTGAGGAAGAATATTTTTGCTAGATTTGGTGTGCCTCGTTCTTTGATTAGTGATGGGGGTACTCAATTTGTGAATAAGGCATTGGCGAACCTTCTTGTCAAGTATGATGTTAGAACAAGGTGTCAACGACCTATCACCCTCAAACTAATAACTTGGCGGAGGTATCGAATCATCAAATTAAGGTTGTCCTTGAGAAGACCGTGAGTTATAATAGGAAAGATTGGGCTTTGAAGTTGGATGATGCTTTTTGGGCATATCGAAAGGCTTTCAAGACTCCCTTGAACTTGTCTCCTTACCAAATAGTGTATGGGAAGCCTTGTCATTTGCCCGTCGAACTTAAGCATAAGGCGTATTAGGCTACTAAGAAGCTGAATGCTGATGAGACACTTAGTGGAGAGAAGAGGCTATTACAACTTCATGAGTTTGATGAGTTTAGAGATGATGCATATGAGAATGCAAAGATCTTCAAGGAAAAGACTATGAAATGGCATGATGCTAATATCAAGGAAAAGCCTTTCAAAACGTTTGATCAAGTGCTCCTTTTCAACTCTAGGCAAGTGGAGTGGACCATTCACTATCTCCAATTATTTTGCAAGTGGATGGTATGAGCTCACTAATGATAAGGGAGAGTGTTTCGATGCAAATGGCATCGTCTCAAGCACTATCATGCTTCTTTACCTAAGGGGGTAACAAGTAGATTAAGACTTGTTGATCTTGAGCTTTAAGTGTCGTTCGTTAACCTAAGAACTAGATGGGAGGCAACCCATCCTTTTTGTTTCCCATTATTTCTTTTTGTTTGTTTGATTTTCCTTGTTAGTTCAGAATGTTTTGATTATTTGATTTGTTTGCTTTTTGTAGGAAATGGAAGCAAAAGTCATGATATTACCATCTTGATCTTCATATTGAGGTATTGTGTACTCTCCTATTTTGATTTGTGAACTTAGTTGATCATAGTTTGGGGGAGTTGTATATGAGGATTGGTTGGATAGTTCTTAGTTAAGTTGAGCTTGATTATGCTTTTCTTGGTTAATTAGTTAATTGCAAATCCATTATTCATCACTTTTGGCCAAATTTTTAGGATCCTCGATTCGAAAAAGTTTGGGGGGTGTTCGTTCTTCATATTTGTGATTTGCAATGATATTTGATGTGATTTGATGAAAATTTTGGAGTTTTAGGATGTTGTGTGTGGAATAAAATTGCATTGAAATGGTGTTATTTTGGTCATGGTTCGAAAGTGTACAAAATAGTTTGTGATCGAGCAGTCTACAAACTCACATCGAGCGCACTTGGGCTTAGCTCGAGCGAAACTAGCCTGACCCAGTACAAGGGGGTGCGCTCGAGCTGGCGTGTCCGAGCGGCCTGAGGCTTCAGTTCGAGCGATGCAAAGCTGGTGATTGAGCGTCATTATTAGGCTGTCCGAGCGTGGATCCGAATTTTGGGTAATTTTCGGATTTTGACCTGTTTTTCAATGCTTTGACTCATTTTCACTTTCCTACATATAAATATGTGATTCCACACACAAACACACACCACTCACTCCTTTTTCTTGTTTTCACTCAACCAAAACCAAGAGAAGAGGAAGAGAAAAAAATTCTTGCATTTCAAGTTCTACAATTGTACTTCCTAATTCCTTCCAAAGGTATGTTTCTTATAATCCTCTCTTACTATTTCTTGTGTTTTGGCTTGATTTCTATGGTTGCATTGTGAAGAATTGAAGATTCCATTAATTAGGGTTCTTGAGCTTAAATTGGGGATTTTTTAGTCTATTTTTATATTCTTGCAATTGATGGTATAATTGAGCATTATTATTGATGGGTAGTCCATTGGGGACTCAATTGCATGCCAATTTGATGAATTTTTTGATTAATTGAAGATTTAATTTTTGAGGCTATGCATAGTGACGGATTTTTGAGTATTTTGTGCAAAAGTGTTATTTGTTCATGTATTCATGCTTAATGATTGATTGATACACTCTAGAGATATCATGGGTAGGTTGGATTTAATGAATTCACCTTTGAAATTATGTTAATTGAGGATTAATTGCAATTGAGCATTGAGATGAATAGTGGACATGAATAGAAAAGTCATGATCTTTAGGATGAATGCCTCAAATTTTTCAGTCTTATTTAGTGATGAGTATTGAATAGGATGGATATTTGATTTGAGTATTGTTTCCCTATTATTCATATCTTATTGAATATGCTTTGTAGGAGATGGCAAGAAAAGGAAAAGTGAAAGCTTCAAGTTCGAGTTCTCGCCAAGGTAGAGTAGAGAATGATGCCGATTTGGAGGAAGAGTGTTATGATAGATGTGGATACAAACCTTCCCAATCCGGGTTATACTTTGAGGACACGATGGAGTTCTTCAACACATTTGAGAAAGTAGTCAAGATGGGGCATCATAGCTCTAGGTACTTCCACAAAGAAACGGTTGAGTTTCTTAGCTTTGGAGATGACGTGGAGGACTTGTTCAAGAATATCGGGTGGAGAGGTTTGCTTCAAGTGAACCACAATTCTTACACCAAGCTTAATATTGAGTTCCTAAGCACATTCCAACTTATCGAGAATAGTGGAATGCCTATTCGGATCTATTTCTGAATTAACAAGGGGCATAGCTTGACAACCAAAGAGGTTAAGTGACTTTTTGGTTGTGTTGAAGAAGTCTCATGGCCAAATCATTATGCTAGAGAAAGGTTTGTTCGAGAGCAAGAGTTTTGGAGGAAGATCACGAAGGATGAAGATCAAGAGTACTTTGCTCAACACCCGAAAGCCTCACAAATTGCCAACTCTATCTTTGCGTATGCATAAAAGGTGTTAGCCAACACCGTGTTCTCTAGGCATAAGACCGGAGGAGTGAGAAGTGAAGAGCTTTACCCACTCTACTATATGGTGAACTCAATTCCCTCATATTTTGGAGCTTATCTTTGCAGAAACTCTCCTATCAATATTCTCGCTTGAATAGCACTTATGGAGTAATAATTGCCCACATAGCACGAAGTGTTGGATGACAGCCCAACGAAGAAGGTATTCAATACTTATTTCTCGATTTGCCTTACTTGGTGAAGACTAGAATGGTCAACAAGAAGAGAAGGACACCTTGTTTTGTTGGTAAGACATACCATGATCTATCTTTCCCTCTTGTTGAATATAATTTACTTACTTGGAAAAATGGAAAGGCAAATTGGAGACTTGATATTCCCAAACATTTGGAGTTCAAAAGGGTTTTCCATCGAGTTGCTACTAGGGTGAGTATGAGTAAAAGAGCAAGGGGATAGTCTAGCACTCAAGAAGAGGAGGATGAAGAGCAAATGGAGGAAGAAGAGAGATATGAATAAGGATGGACACAAGGATTCGGAGGCATGAGTATGGAGGAATGGGGACAAGAAATGAGGTCCTTAAGGACCGATGTTACCTCATTGAGGACCGACTTCACCTCGTTGTGTATGGACGTGACCGCCATTTGAAATGATCAAGCCACCTTCTGTACGGATACGCAAGAGTTGCTAGAGGCTCAACATGCTATGATGGCATGGCACATCGAGGAAGGACATTTCACAAGGCCTAACTACCATCTACCGTGAAGTGTGTTGGGGAAATTTCACGGATGCCCAGATCTATTTGGGTTATATACTAAACACAAATTTAAGCCTACAACTAATATCATGATTTAAACATAATTAAATCAAATAGTTGAATACCCAACAATAGGGTTTGCTTGCAAAACATTATGATAGTATAAAAGCACATAAATCTCTACACATGCGGAACTAAGGGGTTTAAGTGAATTATACCTATTCCTTTGACAAAGCAGTTTGAGGCCAAAAGGGGTCCTTTTGAGACGCTTTAGGAAAGAATAGGATCAATTGGAGCACCCCAAAAGGTCCTTTCTTAAGCTTCTTGAGCGACCACAAAGGCCTTTCTTGAGACTCTTAGTTTGGATTCCACGTGATCTACTTGATCAACTCAACAAGCCTTTTCAAGTATTCCCTTGTCCTTACTCATACACCCAATGGGAGGCCACACGAATAATTTCAACACAAGGAAAATGAATATTTTTGTTGCCCAATAACTTGGAATTTTAAAAAATATGCACCAAGAAAAAAACTTGTGTTCTTGATGTCTTGTTTCATCTTATATTAATAATGAGAATTGAATATCTTGAATATCAAATATTCCAAATCTTAATTATCTTGAATATCAAATATTATAATCTTCATTATCTTGAATATCAAATATTATATTCTTGATATTTGTATTTTATAATATTTTCAAAAATAATAATACTACATATTTAATTCAATGAGATCTTGGTTTTATTAGATATTCTTGTATTCATAATACATATCTATTTTTCATAAAATCTCTCATGAATTTAATATTTAAAATTTTTGAAAATAATAAAATTAATTTGGCTCAAAATATTTATTTTATCTTAATCACCTTGTTCATTGTTGGACATTTAATTGGGCTACTTGAGGGGCCTTTAGGAGAATTAAGATTGGACCTCCCAATGGGCCTAGAATTCTAACATTAAGCCCAATATCATTCAACCCATTACACATTAATCTCAATCCATTATAGGATTAATGTTGCACTATCCATCTTAACCCATATTACAATCATATGGCTCCAGGTCATTATTTCCCGTGTTTAAGTTTCTCTTGTCCGTTAATTAATCAAGTCACTAAATGCTTTAATCAATTTAACATCTTAGCCTTGAAGTAAGGACAACTCTTCTTTATCATCATACAGGAAACGAATTCCACTTGCAAGATTTAGTATGAAGAACGTTTAGAGCCCACCAAGGGGACTAATCATGCAAGACTCTCCAAACACTCGTTCCTCTGTATTAAATCTTAGCAACTGTCATGTTCTCAATGGTGTCGCCCAAGATGCAAAGTATTGAGTCTCATTGACTCTCTACCCACAACAAATTAAAGCGCCACACACGGATTATACACAGTCCTATTTAAGGGATAGAGGTATAGAAATAAATGACCACTGAGGTCTAATTCTTCATCTTATAAATTAGTATGGAAGAATTACCTCTCTGTAGGTCCTCTTCAATGTATCATCATGAACTAGTGTAATTCCTTGGTCAAGATAAGTCAATCTGGGATCTACACATCAACAGTTTACCAATGGGGTGTTCAAATCCCATCTAGGTTGTAAATTTAGTAGTAGTTACAAGACACTGATAATGTGATCTTGCTATGAGTTATCCAAGGATCACCACATTTAACTATAGTGTAACTTGTACTATTATATTTGAACGGATTGCAATAAATAAATAACATTCATATTATCTAAAGCACATTGATAAAAGATTTATTTCAGATAAAGCTCAAAGATCCAGTTTAGTTATACAAAGTAAAAACATATTTTCTAGTATAACCTTAACAAAGTGAACACTTAGGTACTAACTTTATCATGGAAGGGTAACATCCTTTATCTTTATCTTACTTCCATTCCTAGCTTTGAACTAGTGATTTGAGATTGTTAATTTGGTATTTGATTTGGGGATTGGTAATTTTGTACTTGATTTAGATTCTTGTGGTGTTTTGCTATGATGATAGATGCCTTAGATTTGTCTGCTATATTGATTGATGATTCGATTTTTGCCTATATCTTGTGATGTTGATTGCAATTGTTGCTACTTAGGGAAGTGAATGCATTGAGATAGGTTTATGATTGTTTTGGTGATGTAGTTAGTGCATAGTTAGATGTAATATATATATTACTTAATTCATGTTTTGTCTATTGTGTAGTTTATTCTTTGAGGCTTTATACATGAATGAGATGTGCATGTTTGATAGGATATGAGTCATGATCACATTGACCCGTGAGGTTTGAGCTTATTTTCCCATTTTCACTTGAAACGGATGATATTTCTTTGATGTGAGATCCACATGGTGCATGTTTACTCTAGAACTTGGCTGGAGTCTTGTTTGAGATCACGCATGATTAGTTCACAAAGCATGACATGAGGCCATCTTTGATCTTTATTAGTCACTTTGCCAAAATGCCTACCATTGCCATCATTTCCATTGCTCACCATTTTGCGCCTTTAAGCCTTTTCCTTTGGCTAACCATATTTGAAGCCATACTTCTTTCCCTTTTGAACTCTCTTGTCCTTATGATTAGTACAGTGAAAAGAAGAAAGGTGGTGATATGATGAAGAAATGGTTGCTAAAAGAGGAAAAAGATTCAAGAAGCATGTAATTGAAAAGTGCATGTGCAAAGCAAATTATGAAAGGTTGATTCTGTTGGGGAATTTTGCGGATCTATTCGGGATTTACGCTAAATAAAATTTTAAGCCTACAACTAATATCATGATTTAAATATAATTAAAACAAATAGTTGAACACCCAACAACAAGGTTTGCATGCAAAACATATGAATATATAAAAGCACACAAAACCCCACACATGCAGAATAAAGGAGTTTAAGTGAATTTTACCTCTTGATGACAAAATCTTGAGATACTCGATTCCGGTGCGCACGATCAACTTGATCAACCCAATAAGCCTTCTCAAGTATTCCCTTCCCCTTGCTCGTACACCTGGTGGGAGGCCACACGAACAATTACAACATAAGGAAAAAGAAAAATATTTTGTTGCCCTATGTCTTGTGATTTTCGAAAATCACCAAGAATATAATGTGTATTCATGTATCTTTATGAGCTCTCAAGACTCATATTTATAATAAGGATTCTAGGGTTAATTTTTGGGCCAAAAGTTAAATATGGTAAAAGCCTATTTCCTCATAAGAAAAGTCTTGAATACCAAATATTCCAATTACCAATATTAATTTTTTTCACAATATAATCCTCCTTATTATTTTAATGGGTAATTTTTGAAAATTATATACATATGTATTAATTCAATGAGCTTTTTATTTTATTAGATATTCTTTTATTCAAAATATATATCTATTTTTCATAAAATATCTCATGAATTTAAATACACTAAAATTCAAAAATTACATTATCATGGGCACAAAATATTTCTTTTATTTTAATCACCTTGTTCATTGTTGAACATTTAATTGGTCTACTTGAGAGGCCTTTAGGAGAATTAAGATTGGACCTCTCAATGGGCCTTGAATTCTAACATTGAGCCCAATGTCATTCAACACATTAACATTAATCTCACTCCACCATAAGATTAATGTTGCACTATCCATCTTAACCCATATTACAATCATATGGC
>JAPKLY010002293.1:13591-26843 GCA_026898435.1 Prunella vulgaris | reverse complement strand
ACTTGCTCACTTCTTTGAGGTGATAGTTAGGATTTACTTTGCTTTGCCATAGTAGATAGAATTCTTGATGGTTTTCTTGCTTTCCTAGCTATTAGCCTTTTGTAGACATTCAATGCTTGCTTGATATCGCATCGTTTCCCTGTGTTCGATATTTAACTTGGTTAACTTGCCACGACAACAACGACCACGTTCACTTGCGTGGAAATCATCATGATTTTGGCAAACAATTTTTTGGCGCCGTTGCCGGGGAAACGATCATTTTGTTAGGCTTGTATTGATGTTTACTTTGTTTTTCTTTGTTTCTTTGTTGTCTTGACTATTCTTGGTGAGTGTTGATACTTGCTTATTTTTTTAGGAGTGAACTTATTTGAATTTGGACGGATACAACCATTACTCGTATCCTCCACAATACACATACCCTCCTCAACCATACTTATATCAACCTTATCCATATTCACCATACCTATATCAATCTCCACCTCAACAATCCTACCACCATCTATACCATTATCCCTATCCTTATTATTCTCCCTATCCATATCCATACTCATATCCTTCTCCTACTTCCAAAAGTAAGGAAAAAGAGGTAGAAAAAGAAGAGAAAGAGAAATATGAACCGAAAGAAGATGTATATGATCAAATTGATCGATTTCTTGAAGAGAATAAAGATTTGAATGATGAAGACTTCAAGATAATCTTGCACTATAATGATAAAGGATCTTATGATCCTTCTTCTTTCACCATTCGCTCTATATCTCTTGACAAAGAAATCTATGACTCTACTTCTTGTGTTAAAATTGATAGGAATCAAGTAGAAGACGAAGGAGAAAAAGAAGGGGAGGATGAGAAAGAGGACCAAATGGTTGTGAAAAGGATAGAGGATATTCAACTTGTCGAAGAAGAGGGAGAGGAATGTCCACTCATGGACATGAGCAAGATCGAAGACGAACATCAAGATAAAGAGGAAGAGGAGCTTTTAAGTGAAATGAGCATTTCTTTACCCTTGGACTCTTCTACTATAGCTTATGTTGATAATATTGTTTATATTGATTTTGTCTTGCCTCTTGATATAGTTGATAATAAGATTGAGTTGAGAGTATTTTTGAATATTTTTGAAAGTCAGAAAAGGGGGTGGATAGGAATGATGAGGAAAGAAGAGGTGAATAAATGTGCTTATAAGCTTAAATTGATAAGGAAATTAGGGGTGTGGGGTAGAAATCCTACTTGTTTCCTTGATCATGATGCTTTGATATTGTTGTATAATGGGAGGAATGCCAATTATCCTTGGCCATTTAGCTAACATCGGTGTCGTCCGACTAGGGGACGTTAAATCCAAGCTCTAGGTGGGAGGCAACCCACTCTTATATCCTTTTGATATCCCTTGTTAGTTAGATTTTTGTTTTGTTTTCATGATTTTGGATTTGGAAGTAAGTTGTGCTATTTCACTCTTGATTGTTACTTGTGCTTAATAGGTAGTTTGGGGGAGTTTATATTGAATTGGTAGGATAGGTGTTGGATAGTGTTGTGCATGATTATATTTGGATGTGTGCTTAAATTGCTTAATATGAGCCATATTCATCATTCCGTTCCAAACTTTTAGGATTTACAATCCGAAAAAGTTTGGGGGGGTATGATCATTCTTCATATGGCCTTAGTGATCATAATTGTTGATGTTTGTTGTGGTTAGAAATGATTTGAAGAGGTGTAGAAAAATTAATTTCGGAATTGTAGAAAAATGACTCCGACAGAGCCCCGTTACACTGGCGACCGAGCTCCAGCCTACTGGCGTCTGAGCTTTTCGCTAAGACTCGGATATTTAATTCCCACTCGGTCGATAGGCATTGTTCGCGTCCGAGCGGCCACCTTCAGGCGTCCGAGCAGCTGCCTTCAGGCGTCCGAGCAGGCTCTGGGCACGTGGTCGAGCGGCAGCCCTGAGGTACATTTTCTTGACCATTTTTCTTGTTTTGACCACACTTTCTTCCTACATCATTTTACACCTTATTCCACACACAAACACACACATTTTACATCATATTTTTGCACACACATTATTCCAAAAATACAAGAGGAGGAGAGGAAATTCTTCGAACTCAAACTCTACATTTCTACACTTTACCTCCTTCCAAAGGTATATTTGCTATACTCCCTTCTTACTAATGCGTGTTTTCTTGCTTCCTTTTCCTCATTTTAGTTTGTTCTTGTGTGATTGCTTGTTTAGATTGTAGTTGGATTAGGATTGCGAAGTTGAGCTTAATTGTTGATTCTTGTTATATTTTCTTTGTCTTGAGCATTGCATCTTTTCTTCACTTCTTTGCCAAACTTTTTAGACCTATGGTCCAAAAAAGTTTGGGGGGGGGGTGTCTTTGTTTCACAAATCTCATTGCAATGCTATGTTTAGGATGATTCTAGTGCTTCTATGATGTTTTTAGATCATGTGCTTATATGAATGCTTTGTTTTGTTTGTTGATTTTTGCCATATTTTTGCTAGTTGAGAGTAGTGTGACATGAGATATGCTTATGGTTGTGTGGATGATGTAGATAGTGCATAGTTAAGTGTAGTGTGTATATTGCTTAATTCATTTTTTTCTATAGTGTAGTTGATTCTTTGATGTTTGATACATTTTTTATGTGTACATGTTTGATCTGATATGAGTCATGATCACCTTGACCAGTGACGTTTGAGCCTATTTTGCCCGTTTCAATCTTAAACGGATGACATTTCTTGATGTGAGATCCACATGGTGCATTTCCACTCTAGAACTTGATTTGAGTCTTGTTTGAGATCACATTTTGTAATGAGTTGTCAAAAATGATTTAAGGCCATCTTTGATTTTATATGAGTCACTTAGCCAAATTATCCTTGCCATGACATTGATACCATAGTTAGCCATTTTGTTCCTTTGGCCTTTTTCTTTGGCAACCTATGATTGTAGCTTGATTATACTTCATTTTGAGCCTTACTTTTCCTATTACTAGTGGAGCTTATATGAGGATAAGAGGGTTACATTTACTTTGAAAGCAAGCTTGGTGGATAAGATGGTGAAGAAAAGTGAAAGAAACAAAAGATGAAGATGTGAAAAAAAAAAGTGGAAGTTGTGTTGAATGAAAAGATGTGAAGAAGAGCTTATGTTCCTAATGTGTTGGTGAGGTGATAAAAAATTGCAAAAGAAATGAAGTGGAAAAATTCTTGAAAGGAAGAAGTGTGAAGAAAAGTGTTAAGTGGTTGAAATGGTGTTGCAACTTGATCACTTCCAACCTATCTTTGGAAGAGTAGAGTCTTGACCTCTTGCTCCACTAGTATGATAGTCACTTCTATCCAAGAGCCAACACTACAACCAAATAAAAAGTCCTCCTTAATTTGATGATGAATTACTTGTCAAGTGGTGGAGAATTTGAGACTTTTATCAAGCTTATGGTAGTGGATGTACTATGTGTGATGTTGAGTGAACCTCATACACTTGAGAGCTTGAGTGATACACTATCTAGTGAGGATTTTGACTTATTGATTTGATCTTGTGTGCATTGATGTTATGTAAATGGTTGATGAGATGATACTACATTGATAGATTGCATGATATTAGGTGATGTATATATGGCATTTGATTGTGTGCTTGATGCTTCATCGATACAATTATTCTCCTATCTTATCGCTTCGTTGCTCGAGGTCGAGCAACAATCTAGTTTGGGCGTATGATTAGGGTCATAATTGCATCTTTTTGCATCCATTTTTATATGGTTTTGATGTGCTTATATTCATATTTGACCCTAATTTGGTATAATTTGTGCTATTAACCCTTTGGTGGCAAGAAAATGTGTTTTATAGGTAAAAACGAGCAAAAATGAGCAATTCCCAAATATTGGATATGAGATGATGGAATCCGAGCTCATAGGGATGTTTCTAATACTCAATTGAAAACCCTAGGAGGCCTAGATGAGTCGTGGGATCGAATATGCAAAAGTCAAAATTAGACGTCACAAGTTACACAGCGACCGAGCGCCGGCTCAAGGATGACTGAGCCACAGCCCTTCAGCGTCTGAGCGAAATCACTCTGGACAGCCAAATCTTGGCCGCTCGGTCAGCAGTTCATGGGCGCTCGGTCAGCACACTGGTTCAGCGTCCGAGTGCAGCCCTTCTAGCGACCGAGCGTGAGTCTGGATTTTCACATTTTCGGGGGTATTCTCGTCTTTTCACGCGTTTAATGAAGGGAATATTGGACCAAGCATTGTGGGCACTATAAATACTCAAGGATCAGATTCTTCAAGCCATCATCTTCATTAGTTAGATCATTAGGTAGTTTTAGAGAGAGAGATTAGAGGTTATTAGTGGGTTCTTAGTTAGATTTCATACTTCTCTCTACAATTACTTTTGATCCATCCATTGGATCTTTAATCCATTTTCTCCATTAGATTAGTCTCGTTCTTAGCTACGATTCTACGGTTCAATTTACGTTTTCAAGCTTTGGATCAAGATTTAGCACTTTGGAGGTTTGTAGATTGTATTCAATTTTTTCCACTTATGGTAAGTTTTCCTTTAATTCTCTTGTTATAGTTCTTATTCATGATGATTAGAATGTTAATTGATGATTTTCACTTCCAATTAGCCATGGGCTAATTCCTTGTTGCATGGTTGTATGAATACTATGGTAAATTTAGTCTCTTGTTAATCCTATGCATGAATTAGTGATCTTATTGAATTAGTTCTCTTATTAATGACTTGTATGAATGCTTGGGATGTTTAATTGGAATGTATGGCTTATATGTTTTAGCAATGAAATGAGAATTGAGCTATAAGAACTTTATGCATACCAAGTGTTTGATATTTGGCTTGTATGATCAATGAGAATTGCATATTAGCCTAAGACCTCTTAATTGGAGTGTTAGGAGTTGTAGAGAGATCTAGACACCTAATAGAGCCCTTACCTTGTGTTGTAGAGAGATCTAGACACTAGTTGGCTTGACTAAGACACAAAGAGATCTTTTGCATGCTAGGATGGATAGGATTCTAGAGGAACCATAGTAGGATTACTTCCATGTACACTTCACACTTGCTCACTTCTTTGAGGTGATAGTTAGGATTTACTTTGCTTTGCCATAGTAGATAGAATTCTTGATGGTTTTCTTGCTTTCCTAGCTACTAGCCTTTTGTAGACATTCAATGCTTCCTTGATATCGCATCGTTTCCCTGTGTTCGATATTTAACTTGGTTAACTTGCCACGACAACAACGATCATGTTCACTTGCCTGGAAATCATCACGATTTTGGCAAACACTTATTTTCCCTTACTCCTCACATTCTCCGGAGCAGGGGTCAAACGCTTCTTGACATCCTCATCATTCCTGATGATCACCAATCTGGATGGTAGATTGATGAATTCTTTGGCATCCACATCCCCATATGGTAGAGTCTGAAGCAGGAGAGATAGACGGGTGCCAAAGTGAAGCTTGTTGGTGAAGATCACCATATCATCGTTCTTATCTATCATTGCCAGTTCTCTAGCGATTTTCTGAACAAAGTACTCCTCCTAATTGACCTTAGCAATGTCTCCCAGTGCAGCCAACAGTCGTATTTTAGGTAGGGAGATTTGTTCAGTGCCTCCGACGGATCCCATTATGCTGGACACCACAACCTCAAAGAGGAGCTTGTACTCCGTCTTAAGCAATTTCTTGTTCATCTTGGAATTGAACTTCTCATGAGTAGTCAGGATGTAGTCACAGTAGGCTTGCACCTTGCCCTTCTTGTACTCAGTAGGCATCTCCAGCCTATTTCCGAGCTCTGAGTGAGGAAGTCCGTAGATACTCCTGATCAGTTCCCTCAGCTTCACGGTGACATACCACCTTTCAATCACCATTCTCACGTCTACTTTCGTGGGACGCGTCTGCCTGAGATGGATGCTAGACTCTCACTCGCCATCAGATCCTATCACCATCTTGGCATAAAAAGTAGCCATCGTTGTCGAACTGAGCCTTGGGGGCCTCATCTGGACAAACTTCAATGTCCCGGAGTTCTTGAAAATAACATACAGTTTCCTGACCTCTCAGATGTTCGATGAGAAATCTGCAATGTGCTCATAAGATAACATGGTTTTTAAGGTTTGGAGCTCAGCAAGGAACTTAGCCCTTGATGATTCTGTGGATGAGGTGGAAATAACAGAAGTTTCCATGGATGGAGTAAAGGAAAGCTCGAGAAATTGCAGAGAGAATTTGAGGATAGGGATAGTTTGAGTACGTAAAGGACACAAAGTGATTGGAAATTCCCTTTTATACCCAAAAGCAATTTTCCAAGAACGGCCTAGATTTAAAAACCTTTGAAATTCAATGGCTTAGATCAAAAGTGATCGTGTGTATTATCGTGTTCGAAAATTGTGCCTTTTCATTTTTAATAAAGTGTAATCATTTGAAATTTTATGGGTAACCGTTCCCGCCCATGCAAAAAGCAAATCGCATTAAATGTGCATCAGGGCATGTTTGAATTTAATATCAAAGTTCGCATTAAATAATAACTAAAAATAAATGTGTGGTAGAATATTTTAATTAAGAACCTGTGATGACATGATGTATCTGACACAAAAGAAAGATGAAAGGTTAAAGAAATCATACTAGTCAGTCAAATGATGTAATTTGACGCATACCACTCGTGATGGGGTCAGGATGACAAGTCCTGAAATTTGTGTCCTAATCCTTAACCTTACTGATCCTCAAATCCTTCTTCTGAGATCTTCCTCCTGAGTCACACCACACTAACCCTGAAACACATCCTGATCCTGAGTTGGCACTTCTTCCTAATACAACTTGTTGTAAGCTCCTGAGTTGATACCACTTGTTGAAACAAACCCTGATATCACTCATCCTGAGCTCGTCACCATACTAAATTGAAACTTATCCTGAACTTTCTACTCTTGGATCAAGAAGTCCCTGTTCTAATGATAACTCAACAAATCTAGACTCAAGCAAAGCCTTTGTCAAGATGTTAGCTCTCTGCTTGTCAATGGGGATCCTTTCCATCCTTATATTCTTCTCCTCAACACGATCTCTATTGAAGTGATGCCTAATATCCACATGATTACACCTTGTGTGCAAGACTGGGTTCTGAGAAATGGTTATAGCACTATTGTTGTCACAACAAATTAGAACTTCATCATCGCTTACTTGGTAGTCTCTTAGTTGTTGTCTCAACCACAGAATCTGGGCAAAACAACTGCCAGCCACCATATACTTAGCCTCAATAGTGGATGTTGCAACACTGGTTTACTTCTTAGAAAACCAAGAGATTAGTTTGCTCCCTTAAAACTGACATGTGTCTGTGGTTGATTTCCTATCAATCCTACAGCCTCCATAATCTGCATCTGAGTAACCTGTTAGTTCTAGATTGTCATTTGAGGGATACCATAGTCCTAAGTTGACAGTTCCTTTAAGATATTTTAGTATCTTTTTGGCACTCTCACGATGACTCTTTTTGGGATTTGACTGATATCTAACACACACACACTAACTGCATAAGTAATATCAAGTCTACTTATAGTTGGGTACAATAGAGAACCAATCAATGCTCTATACTCATTCTGGTTTACTGAGATCCTATCCTTGTCATGATCCAGCCTCTCATTGGTATTCATCGGAATCCTGGAAACCTTGCTGGACTGACTACTAAACTTCTGAATCAAATCCTTAGTATAGTGTGCCTGGTTGACAAAGATTCCTGAGTCTGATTGCCTGACTTGTAAACCAAGAAAGAAATTCATCTCTCCCATCATAGACCTCTCAAATTTACCAGTCATTAACATAGAGAATCTCCCACATAGCTTTTGATTTGGTGATCCAAATATTATGTCATCCACATAAATCTGGACCAAGAGAATGTCCTCACCTTCAGTGATCCTGAATACAGTTCTATCCACTGTTCCTTTCACGAACCTGTGGTCTATAAGGAATTGGCAAAGTGTATCATACCAGGCTCTAGGAGCCTGCTTCAGTCCATAGAGAGTCTTATTCAAGTGGTATACTTTGTCTCCAACCTCAAATCCTGGAGGTTGCTCCACATAAACTTTCTCATTCAGTACACCATCCAGAAAAACACTCTTGAAATCCATTTGATACACCTTGAATTTCTTATGAGTTGCATATGCCAAGAATAACCTAATAGCTTGCAATCTTGCTACTGGGGCAAAGGTCTCATCATAGTTTATACCCTCAGACTAAGAGTAGTCCTTAACCACTAGCATGTTCATGTTCCTAACGACAACATTCTACTCATCCCTCTTATTCTGTAAGAGACACTTGGTACCAATAACATGTTGACGCCTAGGTCTATCCACTAATTCCCAAACCTGATTGCTCTCAAACTGGTTGAGTTCCTCTTGCATGGCTAAGATCCAACTGGAGTAAGCAAGAGCTTCTTCAATGCTCTTAGGTTCCTAATCTGTCAGGAAACAACAGAACAAAGCACTCTCGCTATGGAAACTTCTTTTCCTTACTCCCTTAGTAACATCTCCAATGATGTTGTCTACTGAATGATATGTCATTCATATCCTCCTGCGTAGGGCAGATCCTGAAGTTCCCTCGCCTGAAATGTTAGTGTCTACAAGGGGAATAAATTCAGGAAAACAAACAAGGGATGAACAAACTGAGTCATTTCCTGGAGGGTTCTCAATATCAGGGACATTAATTCTCCGTTGAGTGTTGGACTCAGTAATTGTCTCAGGTGCGACCACATCATCACTGACAGTTCTTACCTCTTGTTGAATCTGATCATCCATTTGAGACTCAACATTCCCTGGGGCGACATCATCCTGAGGGTTAGCCTGAGCACTGTCCTGATCCTCATCATCATCCCATCCCATGGGAGCATGCACAAGTTTGATCTTGGCTTCAGGATGCTTCTTCAGGCTCAATCTGGTAACCTCCTCAGTATCAGGACTCAGCTCTTGCTTCCTATGCTCAATAGCGGACTCATCAAACACAACATGTGGTGTTTCCTCCACAACAAGAGTTCGACAGTTGTACACCCTGAAAGATTTACTAACTGGGGAGTATCCCAAGAATATCCCCTCATCAAATTTTCTATCAAAGGCTTTCAACTGATCTTTCCCATTGTTCAGGATGAAACACTTGCAACCGAAGATATGGAAATAGGAAATATGAGGCTTCCTTTTGTTCCACGTTTTGTGGGGGGTCTAAGCATGTTGCTTGGTTAGCATGGAGTGGTTTTGAGTGTAGCAGGCAGTGTTGATTGCCTCAGCCCAGTACTTCGTGGGTAGTCTTGACTCTGCCAGCATGGTCCTAGCACCTTCCTCCAGGGTCCGATTTCTTCTTTCAGCAACTCCAATTTGCTGAGGAGTTCTAGTTGCAGAAGTTTCATGAGCAAAGCCATTGGCAACACAATAATCAGATATAGGAGTTAATAAATTCAATCCCCTTATCCGATCTAATTTTCACTATGCTCTGACCCTGCTCAATACTCAGTTTCCTGAGTAATTCAGGAAGCTTCACCTACATTTCCTTCTTGTTTAACAAGAAAATCACCCATGTGTACCTGGAATAATCATCAATAACAACAAGGGTATATTTTCTGTCATTTATGCTCATAGGTGTAATGGGACCAAACAAATCCATGTGCAGATGCTGAAGTGCTCTGTCAGTAGAGAAAGCTTCTTTCTTCTTGAATGAGGCTTTAGTCTACTTGCCTTCCTGACAGGCTCTGCACACATGGTCCTTGATAAAAATTTCATTAGGGAAACATTCAATAAGAGAAAGTCGTGAGATTTTATTAATAATCTTGAAGTTCAAATGGTTCAGGCGCTTATGCCACAACCAACTGAGTTTCAAGGAACTTTTAGCAATTAAGCAAGTCTCAGGAGAGCTGCTCCTAAAATCAGCAAAATATACATTGTCTCTCCTAATTCCTAAAAACAAAACCTGTTGTGTAGACTTGTCCTTAACAAGACAGATTAGACGAGAATTCTACACAAAAACCTCTATCACAAAACTGACTGACAGAGAGCAAGTTATGTCTAAGACCTTCCACATAGGATACATTGTGCACACACACTGAGCTAACAACCAAAGCACCACACCCTCTGGTGAAACCATTAGAGTTATCACCAAAGGTTACATGCAGGTCTTCCTGAGCTACATAGTCCTGAAGGAGATCTCTAAAGCTAGTCATGTGCCTTGAGCATCCAGAATCTAAGTACCAAACCACCTTCTTTAGATCCTCCTTCTCATTGTTGTAGCCCGCAGTCACCTGAAAAGAATCAGACTTTAGGTACCCATCTTGTGTTGGGTCCTATTGTGTTAGCTGTACCCTTAGGGATCCAGATTTGTGTGACAATTCTGACTGTGTCAGAAGTGTAGATCGTTCTCTTCTTCCTGGGTGCCTTGGAAGTCGAGGGTGTATGGGTATCAGCCTGAGTCACAAGGGCCCTAGATTTTCTCTTGGGGGCTGACCTCCTGTTTCTCTTTATCCTGTGTGTAGTGGGTCTTGGTGTCTGATAGGAAAGGCCTCCACTTATCTGACCTCTAGGCACTTGAGGTCTGAGTCGGGAGTTATGGAATTTAGGATTCCTGAGCCCTTCAGAATCTATCCGGTTTGACCTTCTTCTTTCAGGAGTTGGTCGCCCCTGATAGGTCCTTTGCCCTGCCTGAGGTCCTCTGACCTGAGTATTCCTGGGTTGAGCCTGAGGTCTGCCCCAGCTTGAGTTCCTAGGTGCCTGATGAGACACTTGAGCCTTTCCCTGAGGTTTTGGCCTTGATGTCCCAGGCACTTGCCTAACATGTTCAGCAGGTTTCTTTCCCTTCCCTGAGCCACTTGCCTGGTGAGCAATACCATTGCCTTTGTCACCAGACTGGGCTTTGACAAACACCACCTTAGAGTTGCTTCTTGAAGCAGCTCTGGACTGACCCTGAGAGCTAATCAAGGGATCGAAGCCTATCCCTTGTTTAGACCCATCAGTGCTCTGATAGATATTGATCCTTTCAACCGCTTGCACTGACCGATTCATCTTATCAAACTTGTTGGTCAGGGCCTCGTCTTGCACTTTATGGTGCTCATCCTGAGTGAAGAGATCATCATACTTGGCTCAAAGTTCAACCAATTCCCTATCTTGCTTAGCTGAGGACTCAGTAAGGGAGCTTTGAGTCACTCTCTCTTGTTCAGTTGATTATGTCCTGATACTTTTGAGTTCCTGAGTCAACCTCACTAAGATATGTGCATCATCAGTGTCCCGTAGAGCCACAAGCTCAGTAAGCCTAGAATTCTCAACACTAAGCTTTGTATTCTCCTCCACAATGTGGGCATGAGTCTCCTACAGCCTTGAGAAGTCAACCATCAATTGGTCTAGCGAGAGTTGAAGGTCGAGTTCTCGTAAGAAATCTTAGCTAAGCTCAGGTGCGTGATCACGAGAGAAAGCATAGGAACATAACTCATCATGATTTGCCATCAAGAAAAGATCATCATACTCATCATCTGAGAAAAGATCAGGAGAGCATCTTCCCAGGCCATCAGATTCTGAGCTCTCCTCAGCAATCATCGCTCTGCGATCTAATGCTCTCAGGTCCCTCTTGGCTCTTCTATCCTCCCTCTCTCTGGCGCTGAGCTCTAGGCAATCATACTGATAATGCCCAGTCTTCTTGCAGTGATAACAGTGATCTGCATCACCTACATACGGTTTCAGTTAGTGTACCTCTTGGTCTCAGGCTCTCTCCAGCACCCTGAGCTCCTTTAAGGTTTGGAATTGCATCACCCTCATTTTTCACATCTTCATCTTTTGCTTCTTAACTTTTCTTCACCATCTCATCCACCAAGCTCTCTTTTAAAGCACATGTAACCCTCTTATCCTCATGAAAGCTCCACTAATCATAGGGAAAATAAGGAACAAAATGAATGATAATTATGCTACATTCATAGGTTGCCAAAGAAAAAGGCCAAAGACACAAAATGGCTAACTATGGAATCAATGTCATGGTATGGATAATTTGGCTAAATGACTCATATGAAATCAAAGATGGCTTCAAATTATTTTTGACAACTCATTACAAAATGTGATCTCCAATATGACTCAAATCAAGTTCTAGAGTGAAAATGCACCATGTGGATCTCACATAAAAGAAATATCATCCATTTAAGATTGAAAAAGGCATAATGATTACAGTTTAAGTATGCATGTATTTTACCTATTTTTGTGTATTATTTTGTGTACTATAATGTATTGTTTAGCATATTTATATATAATGAAGATAAAAATAAGAATTTAAACCCTATTAAGAAATCATCCACTGCTCCTTTTCCTCAAAGATTACACCCAATTAAGAAATTGGACCAAAACTCTGAAATATTTGAGGTTTTGAAACAAGTAAAAGTTAACATTCCACTACTAGATGCAATAAAGCAAGTTCCATCTTATGCCAAATTTTTGAAAGATTTGTGTACTGTAAAGAGAAAACTACATGTTCAAAATAAGGTATTTTTAACAGAGAGTGTAAGTTCAATTTTTCAACAAGAAACCCCTCCTAAATACAAAGATCCTGGTTGTCCAACAATATCTTGTATTATTGGGAATACAAAAGTAGAACATGCACTTCTTGATCTTGGTGCGAGTGTTAACCTTTTACCGTTTTCTGTGTATAAACAACTGGATTTGGGAGAATTAAGGAAAACTACTGTCACACTTCAATTGGCAGATCGTTCTATAAAAATTCCAAGAGGTATAGTAGAGGATGTGTTAGTGCAAATTGATAAATTCTATTTTCCGGTAGATTTTATTGTTTTAGACACATGCCCAGTCTCAAATCCATCATCTCAACATCCAATCATTTTAGGAAGACCATTTCTTGCAACTTCTAATGCTTTAATAAACTGTAGAAATGGTGTTTTAAATATTTCTTTTGGAAATATGACTTTGGAGTTAAATGTTTTTAACATTTCTAAGCAACCACAAAGTAATGATGAGGCTAATGAAATTGATGTAATTGAGACATGTACTCTTGAACAATTGATAACCTCATTTTCTGATCCAGTAGAAAATTTGATAAATGATTGTGTCAATGATAACATTTCGGAGTTTGATTCCATTCCTATGATTTCACAAGTTTCAAAACTTAATGAATGGAAACCCAAATTTGAACAATTATCAAAGTCCGAAAAGGCTCCAACCCCGTCAAGCGAGCAACCACCAGTTTTAGAGTTGAAGCCTTTACCATCAAATTTGAAATATGCTTTTTTGGGTGCTAATGATACTTATCCGGTAATAATATCCTC
>JAPKLY010002293.1:0-13581 GCA_026898435.1 Prunella vulgaris | reverse complement strand
TAGAAATATGATGCCATTAAATCCTATCCTAACTGTTGAAGTATTTGATTGTTGGGGAATTGATTTTATGGGTCCTTTTAATCCACCATCTTTTGGTTATCAATATATTTTGGTTGGAGTCGACTACGTTTCAAAATGGATTGAGGCAATCCCTTGCAAAAATAATGATCATAAAATTATTTTAAAATTTTTAAAGGAAAATATTTTTTCAAGATTTGGAATGCCTCGTGCAATTATTAGTGATGGCGGTTCACACTTTTGTAACAAACCTTTTGAGAATTTAATGAAAAAATATGGAATCCATCATAAAGTGTCTACCCCATACCACCCAAACACTAGTGGGCAAGCTGAACTCGCTAATAGGGAAATAAAACATATCTTGGAGAAGACAGTCAACTCAAATCGAAAAGATTGGTCAATCAGGTTAGTAGATGCACTATGGGCTTATCGAACAGCATTCAAAACAATACTTAGTGTCTCCTTACCGACTTGTCTATGGTAAACCATGTCATTTACCTGTTGACATAGAACATAAAGCTTTTTGGGCTATTAAAAGGTTTAATTTCAATCTAGAAAAAGCTAGTACTTTAAGAAAATTTCAACTAAATGAATTGGAGGAAATCAGAAATGATGCATATGACAATTCTAGAATTTACAAAGAAAAAATGAAAGTGTTTCATGACAAGCACATTGTCAGGAAAACTTTTGAAATAGGGCAAAAAGTTCTTCTATATAATTCTAGATTACATCTGTTTCCTGGAAAATTACGCTCAAAATGGTCAGGACCCTTTATTATAAGAACTGTATTTTCAAATGGAGCGGTTGAAATTGAAAATCTAAAAACAGGTGATGTGTTTAAAGTGAATGGACAACGTCTAAAAGCATATCTTGGAAATTTTAGTAAGGAGATTGAGTCAGTATCTCTTACTGACCCGACTAGTAATATTATGTGAATTGTATTTTTCCGGTATAAATGGCAGATTCGGTACTCCGTGACTTCCAAGTCGGTATTTCAGTTACCCACAAAACTGAATTGTAAAAAAATAAAATAAAAAAATTAAAAAAAAAAATTTAAAAAAAAATGCACATATATATATATATATGTCTATTTGCGTATTTCAGGTTTATTGCTACAAATTTCTCTATGGAATCAGGTAATCTCTTCTCCTTTACAATTCTATCTATTCATCATTGAGGACAATGTGTTGTTTAGATTGGGGGGTGGGGATTAGTTGAGTTCTTTTTTAAAAAATCCAAAAAAATTAAAAAAAAATATATTAAAAACACTATAAAGATGGCAGAGTAAAGGGGGTAAGAAAATTAACCTTTTCTTTATACCTTTGAGACGCATCACAACCACGACTTTTTAAATTTACTTATGTCTTAATTTTAATATATGCGATTTAACAAACTTGGTACATTTTTTTTTTATTTTGGTTAAGTACATTCTAATAGATGTTTATAAGTCATCCTCATTTCACACACACTGTGACAAAAGATTATGGACTATAATTGAATAATTCTACTAATTTTTCTATTTTACAAATGGTTGCAATTGATTGTTGAAAAAAAAAATTTAACAAGATTTACATTAGAAAACTGCAACTTTTGTTTAGTGGATATGAACCTACCCTGTGAGAATTTGTGCCTAAATAGCATGTTTGAGCATTCTTTTATGTGAGATACTCTGTCATGAATTATGTTCTTCAGAACTTGTTTTGAATCTGTATCAGTCACTCTGTATGCAGACATAAGAATGATGAAGGCAATTAAGACTTACCTTTCTTTTCCAATAAAACCTACCGAATTTTTCAATGCCTTAGTAAACCCCTTTGAGCCTAAATAAAACCTTTTCTTTTACCACAAAATCATAATTATCAGTTCTCAAAGTGTGAATAAGGTGAATTATTCTTGTGAAGGTGTTTAAAAAAAAAACACAAAAAAAAAAAAAAAGTGATGTTTATCGGAATAATGATGAGGATGGCGAAGGACAGTATTGAAGAGATTTGAAAATGCAAATCAAAGCCTAAATATAATTCTTCCTACATTTGGTTGCAGACCACTTTGAGTCAAAATCCAGAGCCGATTTTCTTCATAACTTCACCCTAAGCCTCATTACAACCAAATAAAGTCCTTCTAACTTATGTTGCATGCATTGTTGATTGACTGACGGATGTATAACCAAGCCTATGATAGAAATATTCACAATATTGAGTCTGAGCGTAAACATTAGCCGCATTGAGAGATGTAAGGCGTGTGAAATCCACTAGCAAAAGCTGTTTATTCTAACAACTATCTTGTTAAAAACAAAAAAATATATATATATTTTCATCATGGAAGTTGTTAACCATAGTAAAATATCAAGATAATAGAATTATGACATGAACTCCATACCTTTTGGTCACTTAACTTGAGCACAATAGGGGATGACTATCAAACTGTCTATCTAGATTGTATTGAGCATAAAATAGTTCTAAAATGCAATAGTTTGTTAATTTAGATATATTATAATAAAGAGTTGGTAAGATGCAAATAAAAGCATCATCACAAAAATTATGTTACTCTTTCATCACTAGGGACTAGTAATGAGCTGGTTGGGGAGTGTGATAACAGTTTAAGTATGCATGTATTTTACCTATTTTTGTGTATTATTTTGTGTACTATAATGAATTGTTTAGCATATTTATATATAATTTCACACTTTCTAATTAGTTATAAGTATTTATGTTTTCTATTTAAATAAGAAGCATATGTATAATTCAACCTAACCATTATGTCTATTGTATATTGTTGAGGTCTTAAGTGGAGTTATACTTATCCAAATTTTATGATATTGAACACCTAAGACAATGTACTAAATACTTAAGACACTTTAGTGATCCAATTTTACAAGTTTGGATTGTATTTGTACTCAAAAGTGAAGACTCCATTTCTGTCCAATGTTTGGACTCAAAACACATTTTCGTATTTGCACAATATCTGGAGCCTCACTAAACCAATTGAACCAATTCCAGTTGTATTTGATCACTAATTCGTTTCTCTACAACTTTTATTCAGGGCTCAAGTATCAAAAGTTCCTGCTTCAATGGTCAAAATGACAATCAATGCAAGGGCTTCAGAATTCCGCCATCTCAGTTCACATGTTGGGAAATAATTCACCATAATTCACAAAAAAGTCCAATTTACACAAGACCAAATCCATTGGTTAGCCAAGAAATTCATCAAGACACAGTAGAAATATTAAAGGCGTTGATTTTGTGCAAGCTGAGATATCTGCTTTTCAAGAGACCACCATAAATTTGCGGAGAAAAACAATCCAGTTTTACCAACTCTACTATTCTGGTCATAACTCACAATCTAGAGATCTGATTTTTGAGATCTTAGACTCCTTGGAAAGGTAATCCAACGGCCTACAACTTTAATTCACAAGTCAAGATGAAATTCGGACGGCAAGGGCAATTAAATTACTGATGTTTACAGGTCACGTGAATTGGTTGCTAAAGTCTCCATGATTCACTATTTGGAGGCCTATATAAAGAGCCCTTTAGCAACCCTTGAAGGCATCCCATTTTCCTTGTAATCCTTCTATCTTAGTATAGTATCTCTCTTAGAAATATGAGTTCTTATTGTATTAGTATGAGTAGCTAAATATTTTACTAGAGTTAGGGATGAAGCTTTAGTAAAGTATTAGTAATGTTCTTGGTTATTCAATAAAGATTTTCAAAGTTTCAATCCTTTCGTCATTTGAAGAGTTTTTAAAAAAGGTTTTGATGTGTCATTACTTTGATTTGTTGTAGACTTATTGGCACAACAAATGCTTAGTTTTACATATCAACTATTGATTTTATAAACTTGTTCGAATTTCTAATGGTACTTTTCAAAAGTATTATATGTGCTCAAAGTTATATCTTCCGATTGAAATCACTTGATTGTTAGATTTCGATTGAGTTATCAAAGATAACCAAGATCATAACTCTAGTATTTTTATCTAAAGTGGAATCCCGAAGCTCTAGTATTTTGTTACTTTATTTAAACCTCTCAACTAGATAATATCTTTTTCTTCCAAATCTCCCTGTGGTTCGACACTCGGTCTCCCGAGAAATTTTATTACTTGAAATCAACCTACACTTGGGTACGTAACTCTCAAGGAGCTATCACATAAAAGGCTCAAATCTCACGGGTTAAGGTGATCAAGACTCATATCATATCAAACATGTACACATCATTCATGTATCAAGCATCAAATATTCAACTACACTATAGACAAAAAATTAATTAAGCAATACATACACTACAGTAAATATGCATTATCTACATCATCCACACAACAATAAACATATATCATGCATCCATTTCCCTAAGCTAGCCACAATGGCAATCTATATCAAGCAAAAATAAAATCATCAATCTAAGCACAAGGTCTAAACATCATCAAAACACTAAGAATCTACATAAGCATGCATTGAAAATAAGATTTGAAAAACGAACACACACCCCCCAAACTTTTTTGGATCATGAATCCTAAAAGTTTGGAAAAAGTGATGAAAAGATGATTTCCAATGTTCAATCAAACCAAATTCTTCAAGAGATCTCAAACAAAACAACAATCTAAACACGCAATCACAATAGAACAAACTAAAATGAGGAAAGGGAAGCAACTATACAAGCATAAGTAAGAAGGGAATAAAGGAAACATTCCTATGGAAGGAATTGAAGAGATAAATTGTAAAGCTTGAGTTCCAAGAATTTCTTCTTCCTCTTCTTGTGTGTTTTTTAGAGAGTGTGTGCAAGAATGTGGTGTGAAATGTGTGTGTTTGTGTGTGGAATCCACTATATATAGGTGGAATGAAAAAGGTGAGTCAAAGGAGTAAAGATGGTCAACTTACCTTGGGTCGACCCCCGCGCTCGATCGCATGAAGGCCAGCGCTCGGACAGCCTTGTCTGAGCGGCTCAAGTCCGGGCATCCAGGGCGATTTCGCTCGACCATCCGTTCAGGTGAGCTCGATCATAAGCTATGGCTAGCTCGATCATAACCCAATTTTCACACCTTCGAATCATAACTTCTATACACCAATTCATGCAATTCTAATCCACAACAAACATCACAAATCATTGCAAATAACAAATATAAAGAACGATCACACACACCCCCCCTAAACTTTTTCGGATCATAAATCCTAAAAGTTTGGAAAAGAGTGATGAATATTGAAATTGCTAAGCACTCTAACACCAATCCAAGCATAATAAAGCACAACTCTATCAATAACATGTCCTACCACTCTCAATATGCACTCACCTAATCTATTCTTGCTTCCAATTCCAGTCAAACAAAACAAAAAAGCAAGCAACACAGTTATCAAACTAACAAAGCAAACTTACACAAGCAAACATTTTTAAGGATGGGTTGCCTCCCATCTTGTGCTTGGATTTAACGTCCTCTAGCCGGACGACACCAAGGTTATCGAAATGGCCAAGGATATTTGTCATCCTTGCCATCATACTCTAATTTCATAGCTTCATACTCAAGGAAACATGTAGGATTTCTACCCCATACCCCAACTTTCCTTTTCAAATTAAACTTGTAAGCACATGCATTTTTCTCCTCATTTCTTCTTAACCATATTCACCCCCTTTTCCTACTATTAAAAATGTTCAAGAGGATTCTTAATTCACTCTTATAATCAAGTATATCAAGAGGTAAAATGAACCCCCAATAAACAATATCATCAATTAATGCACAAGTAGAAGAGTCTAAGGGTATAGAAATACTCATTTCATCTTTAAGTTCATCTTCCACTTCATCTTATTATTTCTCTTCAATGACGCTTATGTCCATAAATGGACCTTCATCTACCGCTTCTTGTTCTTTATCATTTCCTCCTCTTGAATCATCTCTTTCCTTCTCCTCTTGTTCTTGTTCTTTCACCTCTTTCCCCTCCTCTTTTTGATTCCTATCAATGCATACAACAAAAGTGTCATATTCATTATCATCATAAAGAGGATTAATATCATACTCAATGTAATCATAAAGAGGATTAGTAAAACTCTTAGGATCGAAAGTTTCTTGAACACAAGGATCTTTGATCTCCTCAAAATCATCATCGTTGTAGGAAGAATTCATATCAAAATCAAAGTGAACATAAAGATCCTTGTACTCGTCTTGATCAACATAATCATCCACTTCATCATCATCATCCTCTTCACTCTCATTATTTTCCTCTTTATCCTCTTCCTTTTCACTATCTTCTCGTTTGTCTTCTAGTCCAACCTTCTCTTCTTCTTAATCCTTAACAAATTCAACATGAGAATTATTATACTCAATATAATGAATAAGAAGAGTAATATCATAATCAATGCAATCATGAGGATGACTAGTAGAAATCTTAATATTGGAAATTTTTTGAAAAGAAAGATCTCCGATCTCCTCATGATCATCATCATCTTCATCTTCCACATTCCCTTCTTCCCCCATACTTTCTACTTTTCTTTCTTGCTCATCACCTAATGGAATATCCAATTCCATACCAACTCCATCATCTAGATTACCCCCATCTTCTTCTTCTACCTTCTCCTTGATGGATTGTTGACTAAATGATTTGGCCAATTCATCCAAATGGATCTCCAAGCTTTCGATTTTATGCCCATTAGTCTTGAAAATCTCATCAAATTTTTTATTGGTCTCCTCATGCATCATTGCTTCCTCCCTTCTAATCTCTTCGAATTGCTTGACAATATAGGCTAATGTATCATTAACCATGCTTGGAGGAGTTTCTTCTTGATTAAAGGGCATAGGAGGAGGTGGAGTGTAGGAACATGTATCTCGATAAATGTCCATTCTTATCTCTTCAATTTTCTTGACAATTTGAGCTAGAGTGTTTTCCACATAGCTTGAAGAAGTGTCTTCTAGACTATAAGACATAGGAGGATGTAGAGTATAAGGGAATATATCTTGATATGGA
Source organism: Prunella vulgaris (assembly GCA_026898435.1). Lineage (NCBI taxonomy): Eukaryota > Viridiplantae > Streptophyta > Magnoliopsida > Lamiales > Lamiaceae > Prunella > Prunella vulgaris. The sequence goes on along the minus strand of JAPKLY010002293.1, from coordinate 6,622 downwards.
TCATAATGAGAGTAGGAATCTTGATATGAATATGATCTAAAAGGAAAAGGATCTTCTTGTGGAGGTGGTGGTTGATAGGGGTAAGGTTGATGTGTATATGATTTAGGAGGATATATATATTGTGGAGAATACGAGTAATGGTTGTATTCGCCCATCTTCAATCAAGTTCAATCCTACAAAGATAAGAGAGTATCAACACTCACCTAGAACAATTAAGAACAAATAAAGAAAAACAAAGAAAAGAAAATGTAAACATCAATCCCAACTTAACAAAGTAATCGTTTCCCTGGCAACGATGCCAAAAACTTGTTTGTCTAAATCGTGTATGCTTTCACTCAAGTGTACGTGGACGTTGTTGTGGTGGCAAGTTAATCAAGTTAAAATATCGAACACAGGGAAACGGTGCGATATCAAGCTAGTATTGGTTGTTTACTAAGGTTAATAGCTAGTGAAAATAAGAAATGGTCTTGAATTCTATCTACTTTCAATAAAGAAGAGTAAATTCTAACTATTACTTTTTTGAAAGATGAGCAAGTGTGTGATGTGTGTGCATTGGAGTACTTCAATTATGGTTCATCTAGCATTCTATCAATCCTAACATGAACAAGGTCCCTTGATGTCTTAATCAAGCTAAAGGCTCTATCAAGTGTCTAGGTCTCTGTACAACACCTAATACTCCATTTGAGAGGTTCTTAGCTTCTAAGAAATTCTCATTGACATAAAAGCATTAATACAAACACTTGGTATGCACAAAATTCGATCAAGAACTTCCATGAATTAACTCAATTCTCATGTGTTGCTAACTAATATAGACTCTAAATATCCTAGTGATTACACCAAGCATTCAAATAAATCATTAAATTAGAGAATTAATCCATCAAGATCACTTATTCATGCATGGGATTAATAGAACACTAAACTACACCATAGTATTCATACACCAATGCAACAAGAAATTAGCCCATGGCTAATTAGCAAAACAAAACAACAATTAAGCAAAAGACAATCATTATAAGCACTAAAACAAGAGAATTATATGGAAACTTACCAAATGTAGGTAAAATAGAAATACAATCCACAAACCTTCAAATGCTATCTTCTAATCCGGAACTTCAAATGCAAAATTGAACAGTAGAAATGTATCTAATAACGAGCTAATCTAATAGAATAAACGGATCGATAAATCTAATGGTTGGATTACGAGAAATTGTAGAGAGAAGTATAAAGATTAACTAAGAACCCACTAAGTAACTTCCTAATCTCTCTCTAAAACTACCTAATGTATCAAAGACTAATTAGAGATGCTTGGAAATCTGATCCTTGAGGTATTTATAGTGCCCACAATGCTTAGTCCAAATTGCCCCTCATTAAACGCGTGAAAAGATGAAGTTGCCCTTAATTTCCTCAAAATTCGAAGGCGCGCTCGGACATCAGTGTGGAGGCGCTCGGCCACAGCTAATCGAGCGGCTGGCTAAGGATGATCGAGCAGCTAGGATTTAGACATCCTAAGAATTTTCGCTCGACCGTCTTCACTGGACCGATCGGGAGTAGAAGGGTCAACGTTATTCTTCGGCGTCTGATTTCGACTTTTTCATTTTTGATCTCATGGCTTGTCCAAGCTTCCTAGGGTCTTTATTTGAGTCATTTAAGCTTCTCCATGTGCTTGGATCACCTCATCTCCTCCCCTATAATCATGAATTCCTCATTTTTGCTCGATTTCACCTATAAAATACACTTTCCTTGCCAAAAATTTTAATAGCATAATGTCAGCATATTAGGGTCAATAAAGCACATAAACCAATCAATATCATGCTAAAATGGATGCAAAATGATGCAATTATGACTCTAATCAGTAGTAATGACACTGGTGAGGTCTTGAGTGTTCTTCAGCATGATCACTCATGTGTCCCATCTTTCAGGGAGACAGTTCAAGACCTTTGAGGACACCTCCCTCCTGGGAATCTGCTTCCCAAGGGTTGCCAACTCATTCATTAGTTTGATGAATCTGGACTCCATCTGATCGATGGTCTCATCCACCAGCATCTTGAATGCTTTAAACTTCTAAATCGCCAAATCCCTGCGATTCTCCTTGATCTTCTCAGACCCCTCACACATCTCAGCAAGGGTATCCCAGATTTTCTTGGTTGTTTTAAGGTGCATCAACCTCAGTAAATCCTTATAAGAGATAGTATAGAGAATGATGTTTTTGGTAATATATCAAGGCCAATTTGTTTGATCAGATCCGTGGTCAGTTTCTCCTTTTCCACGGGCTTAAGACCTGCTGGGGGAGAAACTGGGACATCTCCCATCATTGGAAAAGTGGCAGCTCTATCGGTAATGAATCTAATCGGACCTTTCTCTATGACTAGATACATCTGATCATGAATAAAGTATAAATGTACAAGTACCCTGAACTTGCAGTAGTCATAGTTGTCTACGGGGAACTCAGGGAGGCTGCTCTCAAGTCTCTTGAAGGATGCCATGGAATGCAATTTTTGGAAAAACGCCTAAGATCTAGTTCAGTAGACCGCCAAAAGTTTCTCCTTACAAACTATTGGTAATCAAAGCCAGTGGCCTTGCGAACTACTGCTCTGATACCACTTGTTGGTCCCGAAATGAGTGAGAATCAGTGTATGGGGAATACACTGATAATAACTTTCTCCTTTTTTAGGAAATTACCCTGAGGAATTAAGTTAGTTAGGAATTGAGAATGTTCACTGAGACTTAGTCCTGAGGACTGAAAGACTCAGGAACCAGATAATGTTGAACCCTCAAATGTGCTCAGAGTGAGCTCAGAAAAGACAACCCACCTACTAACTGCTGAGAAGCTGGTCAGTTGGATAGCTATGTAATCAAGCTTTTTAGTGTGGAATAGTGAGACCAAAATTATACTCGTTTTTAGTATTTTCCTGAAAGTGGTTTTAGCTTAGTTACTGAAAGAGTGGTTAAGGGACTGTGCTCAGTTTTCAGGATCAGAAAAATTAATTCTTCTTGAGTTTCAAAACAATGTGGAATGCTATCCTGAGCTAGTGATATACAGTTAATAATGCAAAGCAAGTAAATTAGCAGACATAGATTTTTACGTGGTTCAGAGACTCAAGCTCCTACATCCACGGCCTGATTTAACAGGAGCAATCCACTCTTAGTATTGGTTCTTGTTTTTATACGTGCCTAGGTGCATGAGTAGTCTCCTTCCTCTCTAAGGAATTCAACCCGTGGGTGGGTTTACAAGTCACAGTCCTTCCCACGTCACTGACTCACAAACTTTGAGTGGTTTGGCTTTCAAGTTTCCAACTAATTTGTGATAACCCTTACAAACAAAACTATGTTAAGGACTAGGTTATAACTCTAAGCTAAATACAGAAAGATTACAATCAATACTAGGGAAATCTGTATTGCAGAGTGTTGAGAGCTTGAATACTTTGAGCGCTTGAATCTTTAGTTAATCTCGAAATCTAAATTTACCGTAACCTTGTTTGGGTGTAAGCTCTTCTGTATTCATAGGGAGATTTGTAATAGATCTGTTGGAGGAGATCAAAATAGATCTTCCTATTTTAGGTAGGTGGCCGCCTATGATGTACGATTTACTTTTCACCATGCTTGATTTGGTGAAAGTATTCTGGCACCACCTGCGGACTGTGGACATTTAATGCGAAGTCAGCTCCGTACACAGGTGTTATTGTTTCATTGGCTGCTTTTCAAACGGCTAGTTGTTGACATGATTTTATGCTTCATAGTACCATTTAATACTCCGAGTAAGTTGTACTTAAACTCAGGTATAAATGTTTGTCTTCATTTGAAGCTTCTAACATTCTCTTTGTCCTCAGCCTTTTAGCTTAAATGCTAAGTCCCAAAGCATCAGTAATCTTTTCTGTCAGGACTTACAAGTGTCAGTAGGATGAACACTCAGCCCGATTACTCAGATTACTTCTGCCTTCACTTAATAGGTTCTGTCCTGAGTATGATTAGTATACTTAGTAGAAGCAGTATCAGTGGAATTCCTCAGGATTGCCTCTTCTCAGCATCGATCTTCTCAGGAACTTCTCATTAGGAACATTTTCTCAGGATCTCAGGTTCAGGATAGCTTTCATGAACTTGATCTTCAATGAGCATACTGTCCTCAGGATTAACTTTTCCTAACTTCGATCTTCAGGACTTCTTCTTCTGACTTCAGTCTTCAGGTTGGGTCCCCTTAAACTGAGTACTTGTGAATATAAAATATGTCTAACCTATCCTGAATTATTCCTGAATTCTATACAATCCTGAATTCCGTACTTAGGTATATTCATCTTTTCACTCTAAGGGGTTTTGAGATTTGAATCAAAATAACTCAGTTAATATCCCAATAGCAGCCAAATGCATTCCTTTTGCACGACCCTTCATAAATGTGTCATCTATGAATAACATAGGGCGGCAATAATGAAACCCATCCATTGATGCTTTGAATGAGATGAATAAGCGCTCGAATTTTTGAGTGGTGCTACTGTGCTCCAGAAAAGTTCATCGTATGAATCCACGTATCTCCCAAAAATCTGAGATTTTACAGCTTCAACAGTTCTCCAGGCTTTGCTATAAGTAATATGAAATCCATAATTGTTCTTTATTATGGAAGACACATCATTTGTACATAGCTTGTTGTTGTTTTTCAAACTTTCCAACACCAATTCTCCCATAATCCTAGACCCAACTTTTTTGGCTGCATATTACTGGACTTACGAATACATCTATGTGTAAAATGATCTTTGTAAATCCTAAAATTACCTGTCACAGGCACGTCATTTGCTTTGACAAACCAACCACATTTCTGGCTTTCATACTCAGAGCACACAAACATGTATATATCTTGGATCATTCCTAATACACTTGAACTCAAAATGCATCTAAGATGAATACTTAATCATAGCATCTTTAAAACCAGTTTTCCCTCCCTTAAAAATAGTTCCTATCCCACCTTTCGAAATATCAGCCCAAGCATCTGATAAATATGACTTCTTTGCCACCATGGCACAAATATCATAACTAGGTATACTAAGATCAACACTACAATCTTCCATACCATGGGATAACACATGCTCTGTATCAGAAAATAAATTGTAACCTATACAATCTTTCCCCCCATCTGTAACAGACCCCCTAGTATTTTGAGAGATAAAATCAAACATACACACTTCAACATCAACTATATTCAAAGAAATTTGTTCGCAAATGGTGAAAATATTCATGAAATCATCATCACACTCCAGTACGCATTTAGTAAAATTACCAACAGAACATGACATTGAAAAGGATTCAATTGATAATACAGACCACTTATTGATAACCTGGTTCTTGAAATCCATGAATGAATGCCTCCGATTGATGAAAATTAGCTTCTGTTCATCCTTACATTTAGTGGAAAATATGAAATTATCCCTCATAACTCAGAATTTAGTTGGGTGATGCAATATTAAAGAAAGAAATCGGACATATATATAGAGGGATTCAAAACAAAAAAATTGGAAGCAATGGAATACTTGGTGAATGATGATCGATTTTCTTTTCAATAACACAAACCTCACGATTTAAAATGTAACCTTCCTCTTTGAATATTATAAGAAAATTTTGAATTTGAATTGCCATACCTACCTTGCCTACACCTATGTATGATCGGCGGTCCGAGGGTGGAGGCAGAATGAGGGAGCCACCAGTCTGCTTTTAACTTAGATACCTATGCGTGTGTGCCCCACTTTTAACTAACACAGAAAAGCCAATTGTATCTATTTGGGATGAAATGTGGTTAATGGAGATAAGAGTTTTCTAATGTAGGATTTGGGGATTAGGATGAATTAATTGTAGGCCTGGGTAAATATTTCTAGATATATTGATTAATATACTAACACATTTTTTACTATTTTATATGTATTATTATATGAAAAAATAATTATTTCTATAAGAATAAATAAATATTTGTGGAAAATTAATATTTGTCCTTATAGTAACATATATTATGCTATTATATTATGTGTAAAATTATTTATTCTATAAAAAATAAATGTATGTAAAATAACAACATTTCATAAGATAGTAACACACATTTGCGCTAATTGTAACACATATTTGCTCCCCAATTTGTGTTACTATATGACAAACATGTGTTACTATAGGATAAAAATGTATTTCTGTTAAGAACAAATATGTGTTTCTCAATTTAATAATCATTTCTTAAAAGCTAGATATATTGATTCATGTAGTAACACTTTTTACTATTTTATATATGTTATTATAAAAAAATAATTATTTTGTACAAATAAATAGATATTTATGAAAAATTAATATTTCTTCTTATAATAACACGCATTTTATTGTTACATTGTATGAAAAATATTTATTTCTACAAAAATAAATGAATATGTGTAAGAAAACATTTAGTTTGATAGTAAGACACATTTTGTCTTAAAGTAACATACATCTGCCCAAATTGTAAGACACTTGAGAGCAAAAAAAACCTAAAATTACAATTTCCGCGAATTTGGGGAAAAATCTCCAAATTTGACCCAACCCAATTTATACCCATAAATTTTTTAAAAATGGATAATTTTACACTAGAATATTCTATATATAAATTTTTATCTTGTATTATTTT
>JAPKLY010002292.1:0-26851 GCA_026898435.1 Prunella vulgaris | reverse complement strand
TGAGAGGAAAGCATAAAAGCGTAAAAGTAAAGACACAGTATTGATGACCCAGTTCGTCACGGAGTGACTACGTCTGGGGGCGACCAAGCCAGGAGAATATACTAATATGAACTGCCGTTTACAATGATATGAATTACAGAATACATAGGAATGATAAGTATAAATAGAATACCTAACCCTAAGTCTTGTGGGCCTAAAGCCCACTGGATATATTCCTAATATTATATCCATCAATATAATAATATATTTACATATATTATAACACTCCCCCTTGGATATAATATGACAAGGAAGAATGCAAGTGTTACTTAGTGGAGTGTTACAAATGGCCTCGAGGATACAATCATCAGGATTGTTTAACATTTGTTACTCCCCCTGAAGATAACAACCTTCCAAGTCGACGCATCCCGATTCCATGTACGTACTTTTTAAAAGTCGAAGTGGGAAGGGATTTAGTGAACAAATCAGCTAGATTGTCACTTAAGCGTACTTGTTTTATCGTGATCTCACCACTCTTCTGGAGTTCGTGAGGATAAAAGAATTTTGGGGATATATGCTTCGTCAAGTTCCCTTTGACATAACCGTTGCTCATTTGCGCAATACATGCAGCATTATCTTCGTAGATAATTGAGGGGCTTAAGTCAACGGCAGGGATACCACACGAATCTTGAATGTGTTTTATAATGGACTTTAACCACACACATTCTCGTGCAGTTTCGTATAGAGCTATGATCTCTGAGTGGTTTGACGATGTGGTCACCAAAGTTTGTTTGACAAATCTCCATGAAATGGCTGTTCCACCACAGAGGAAAACATAACCCGTTTGCGATTTCGCATTATGGGGATCAGATAGATAACTAGCATCAGCATAACCTATAAGCGTGTTGTCTTGGTTTCTTTGATAGAAAAGACCAAGATCTTGAGAACCTTGAAGATATCGTAGGATATGTTTCACACCATTCCAATGTCTCCTCGTAGGGGAGGCACTGAACCTTGCAAGTAGATTGACTGCAAAGGCAATATAGTGCAGTTTGCAAGATAGAGCAGTGCACCAATTGCACTTAGATATGGAACTTCAGGTCCCAATAGCTCTTCGGTATCTTCTTTAGGTCTAAATGGGTCCTTTTCCAAATCAAGGGAACGGACAGCCATTGGAGTGCTTAAGGGATGAGATTTATCCATGTGGAATCTCTCCAACACTTTCCTTAGGTAAGCTGATTAGTGTATTAGTATTCCTTCAGGGAAGTGCTCTATCTGCAGACCGAGACAGAACTTGGTTTTACCCAAAGTTTTCATTTCAAATTCAGTTTTTAAGATTGAACTTGCTTCTTCAATCTCTTTCCTTGTTCCAATAATGTTTAGATCATCCACATACACCGAGATGATGCAAAAACCATTAAGGGATTTCTTAGTAAAGACACAAGGAAAAGCCTTGTTATTTACGTATTCCTTCTTCAGGAGGAATTCGCTTAGTCGATTATACCACATACGACCTGACTGTTTTAAGCCATATAACGAGCGTTGCAATTTAATGCTGAACATACTACGATGTTCGTTATTCCTCATTTGAGGAATAGTTAATCCATCAGGGATTTTCATATAGATGTCATAATCTAACGATCCGTATAAGTATGCGGTAACTACGTCCATTAACTGCGTTTAACTGCCAGTGATATATGGCGGAACTTTATAATACTAACAACAGGAGAAATTGTTTGATCACATCAAACTCAATAATGGGTCACTGCGAAAAACCCTTAAGCTGTTAATCTCGCTTTGTATCTTTCAACTTCATTTTATTTCGTATTAATACCCATTTATATCCTTCAGGGATAAAATATTTAGGGGGTATGTACGATAGAACAAAATAGTTTATTTTGCGAGTCTAGCTCTTCCATATTTGCTTCTTTCTATTGCATCTAATCAAAGTGCTTCGAGCACTGAATTTAGATACTGGTACCAGATTTAGAAAGAGCAACTATGGGTACAAATATGTTGTCGACAACAGTGATATGTTTGTCTCCTATGTTTATTTAAGATTCATGTAAACCAGATCTTGATCATTTCCCATTGATCTGGGTGTTCCGCAATCCTAGTATTTTGATTGCTATGTGCACGTGCTTTTTACTAGGATTTCTCATCTTCGGGACGAATCTCTTCAGGAGATTTCATGAGTGACTGAATATATTATTAACATTAATATACCATGGTTTTGTGTAAGGAGGTTCATTACGCTTCTTGCGTATAGGGGCATCCTTAACTATTCACAGTCACTTCATTTATAATCAATAATGCATTTGATAATGCATCTGGCAGATTACTTGCTGATTATTGCAAGTTTATTTTCTTTTGAACTTTTGGTTCAAGTTTGACTAGTGCGTGGGCCTAAGTATTGAAGATCTTTTGTGTTCCACATAATTTCACGGCATTTATTAATTGTGGTATTTTTCTCTCCCCCTAAGGCCGGAAATAGATCTTCGTCGAATGTGCAGTCAGCGAAATGGGCTGTATATTGATCCCCAGTTAAAGGCTCGAGGTATTTAAGTATTGTGGGAGATACAAAACCGATGTAAATACCGAGTTTCCTTTGTGGGCCCATAGATGTTCGCTTATGTGGTGGTATTGGAACATACACTGCACAATCGAATGTTCGCAGATGGGAAATGTTAGTTTCATTTCCACGCACGAGTTGAATAGGGGAATATTCATGATATGCAGTTGGTCGGAATTGGATTAGTGATGATGCATGTAAGATTGCAAGCCCCCAACATGAAACAGGTAAGTTCGTTTTTTGTAGTAGTGATCTAGCAATTAATTTAAGACGTCTAATTAATGATTCAGCTAGACCATTTTAGAATAAATAATTTTAACTAATTAAATGAGCGATCATACAATAATTACATATGAGACCTCCTCAATTTCTTATTAGAGAAATTAAGGTTGGCTTGGAGATATTGAGGGAGATATAAGATTAGTTTGGAGCGTTCGGTAGACTTGACGAACTAACTTGTAACTACTTGCTATTGACTGATTTTGATTTTAGTGCTTTTAGTTTGATTTTGTTGGTTCACAGATTCGAAATCGATTTTTTTGGTTTAATTGGTTCACAGATTCCATGCCCAATTGTGGTTTTGATTATTCACAGATTCGTAACAAAAATTTCTTAGGTATGTTCACTAATTTGGTTTTATGATTTTGCTTATTTTATTTGGGTGAATAATTGAGTAATACTCCATGCTATATTCAATAATACTTGAAGAGTAACTCACTAATATCCGAAAAACAAATTAGTAATACCCCAAATCAACTCACTAATACCCAAAAAACAATTTAGTAATACCCGAAGAACAAGTTAGTAATATCCAAAAAATAACTCACTAATATCTCAAAAACAAGTCTAATTAATACTCCAAGAACAATTCTCCAATACACCAAGAACAAGTCTGTAATACTCGAAGAACAAGTTAATAATACCAAAAAACAACTCACTATTAATACCCCAAGAACAAATCTAAGAAATATTCAAAAAATAACCCACTATACCCAGAGAACAAATCTAAGTAACATCCCCCCCCAAAAAAAAAAAAACTACTCATTAATACCCCCAAGAACAAGTCAGTACAACCCGAAGAACTAGTTAGTAATACCCTAAAAATAACTTACTAATACCGCAAGAATAAGTCTAAGTAATACCTCAATAACAACTCATCAATACCCAAGAACAAATCTGCTTTACTCCAAGAACAAGTTAGTAATACTAAAAAAACAAGTCTAAGCAATACCTCAAGCCAAAATGATACATAGTGCTGCATGTATTGTATTTTTTCAAAAAATCAAAATTAAAATGCAAGTGTGTTGTATGCACTCAGGTGCACACAAATTTTTGTATGAGTCAATCATTTGTGCATCAGTTGCAATTGAGCACAAAGGTGTAACGTACAGTTGAATTCACTTAAACGTACAGATCAATATAATTGAAACATATATCACTGGATTTTAAGAAACACAAAATGAAATGTACATGCATGTTAATAAAACTGTAGCACGATGAGTGCATGAATCTTAATTTGATTCGTGCACAGGACACACACGATGCTTTTACATCTATATATAATACAAAAATTTGTATGAATTTGAGTTCACGGTGAACTCAATTTTGTTAATTATCACTGTTATATGTATACACTATCCATGTTGTATATATTCACTATCACTGGTATGCATATATAGTATCACTGTTACGAAAATCTATCATATTTTTTAACAGTAACAATTATATAAATAAAAGTGATACTGATTATATATGTGACAGCTATATAAAAGAATCAGGTACAAACCCTAACTATTAACACCATCAGCGCCTCTCTCCCCAAAAATTTCGTCCACAAGTGTGAAATGTTATCCCTCATGTTCTAGAGCTTTGCAGCATCTTTTGAGTCTTATGTATATGGCTAAACAAAATCTGCAGTTCGAGGCCGAAGAAGAAACTGTATCCATCATTTCATTATATTTTTTCTGGTATGGATGCCATTACTTTCTTTTTAGTTTTTATTTTTTTGAATTATGTAACAATTTGGAGATCTATGGCAGGTTGGACTTATATATTCGCAATTGTGAGACCATAATAGGTAAAATTTAATGTGTTTTTGTAGAGCAATTACAATTTTATGTGATTAATCCATAAAGTTTTGGGAGAATTATACAAATCGCAAATAAGATCATATATATTAACTATGAGCTTAGATGCAGCCCACTCATCAAATTCAACTTCCCCTCCCAAAATGGGTGGGTAGTAGGCTCAGTTAATTGCTTTATTCTTCAATGCTATCATCTAACTCTTTATGTATCTAATTCCATCACTCGTGATTACATCGAAATTCAACATCCCCAAGAGTTAATAGAAATATTTATTGGTTGGTGTTAGATTTGATGCCCAACCAATCATGGATCACTTACTTTGACCTTGAAAATGAGCTATTTAACATTTTCTCTTCTTACATATTTTAGCTAACATATATTACATATCGACAGCCACTCTTCTCCCTTTTTTTGGCGCAAAAATGAGCCACGCGCCTCTCAAAACAACTTGAAAGAAGAAAGTTTGGGCTAACCCACAAGGTATGTGCCTCTCTTTCATCCCTCTTCTATAATGTTGCAGAGTGGCATATGATGTTTCAGAGTGTGATTGAAATTTTATTGATGAAATAAAGACGAAGGGATAAAAATAGAAATTAGACTAAGAGAGAAAATTAAAGGTTTTATTTTAATATATTAGTGAGGTGAATTTGAAACTTAAAAGTTTTATATGATTTTAGATAATTATATTTTCAACCCTAAAATTATTGGCTCTGTTAGTCAATTAACAATCAACAAACCGCAGGACTAGTTTTGTGACGAAAATTAAACTTCGAATATTAATTTTGAGAGAGCCCAAGAGTGGGGTTCCAAAAGAAAAAGAAGACAAACTTTGGGTATCAAAAGTAATATATACCCTAATTAAAATTATTACAAATTTATGTAAGGCTCACTTAATGTTTGTCTCCTTGTAATAATTTTTTTCTTAAACCATTCATTTTGTAATTTTAGTAACCCAAAATATTTACGCATACACAAAGTTTTCTTATTCGAAAATTGTACAAATTATGTATTAAATTGGATACCAATTTTTTTTTAACATTTAATTTGTCCGCAGCTTGCTGGAACCTTAAAACAGACAAGTGTTGTCTCTAGATGCAATATATATATGCAGACAATTTTGTGAGATAAAGACATAGCTCACTCATAGAGTGAGAGTCCTCTCATTTTCAACAAATTCTCTCTCTCTACTCCGGATTTCCCCTTCTCCGACAATTCTGAGACATTCTTGAAGCCTTTTTCTTCAGGTAATGTTCTTTTGTTTTCCTTTTAATTGCTAAGAAGCCAAGTTTTTTCTCCTTTTTCTTTTTCTGCTTCCTATTTTATATTTATTGTCATACATAAAGCTTAGAATGAAGGATGGAGGAGAAAATCATGGTAGATCTGTTCTCTCTAGATTTCTTTTATTTTTAATTTTCCAAATTTTCTACTATAAACATGAAATATATAATTAGATTTCGCCGGCCACAAATTTAGTTGTTTAAGTTTCCTTTCCGATTTTGGTTATTTTCACAGAAAAAGGTAAGATCAACTTTCTTGCACCTTTTTTTTTTGTTTTGCTTTAACTCTATATAATTATTGGTTGTGTCTTTACCCAATTTCCTTTTAATGTAAATTTAGCTAGGGTTGCATTTTTAGATACTCTAATTAGCTCTCTATTTTTTGGTCCAGGATTTAATTAACAATGAGTCTGAGAGAGAAGCAAGACTTGTTTGCCAAACTACCATCGGAAATCATTCTTGATATCCACTCAAGACTCCTGGCTTGTACAATTTTCAATTGCAAGTGTGTTTGCAAGTCGTGGTTCACTTTAATCAAGATATCTGAGTTTCCCGAGTCTCATCAATTTCTTAAGAAAGTCATCGGCCTTACACTGCATGACTCGACAACAAAGCTGTACACATCTAGTGAATTTGAGAAGGTTGGATCTAGCTAACTATGAGCTTAAGTGCAGCCCACTCATCAAATTTAACCTCATTTCCCGAAGTGGGTGGGTTGTAGGCTCAGTTAATGGTTTTATTCTCCAATGCTATCATCTAACTCTTTATGTATCTAATCCCATCACTCGTGATTACATCAAAATTCATCATCCCCAAGAGTTACTTTCCTTTTGTCCCCGACTAATCGCTCTTGGATTTGGCGCCACCAAAATAACCAGACAGCATAAGGTACATGATTGTGCTTTTTGAAGTCGATCAAGAGGAATATGAGTACTACTATTGTTATGTGTATACCATCGAAACATGAGTATGGAATGATATAAAACCTCCTGCCTGTGACCTCGATGGCTATCGTGTCACAGGGGTTTTACTGAAAGGGAATCTTTATTGGTTGTTGTCAGATTTCACAGCCTCCCAACCATGGATATGTTGTTTGTATCTCAAAGATGAAATTTTTAGCTCGTTTTCTTGTCCTGAGATGGTCGGAAGCAACAAACTTTCGGTGGTGTTGTGTGCTTTAGGGGATGCCCTATGCTTATGTGATCATAGGTCTAACGAAATTGACGTTGGTTGCAGAATAATGACACATTTTGGAAAAAACAATTTGTCATCCGCAACATGCCTTGGCTTTTTTTCAACTGTCTTATGATGTTATTTACCCTTTCTAGGTTTTCAAAGACGGCGACATTTTAATGGCCTGGAAACACAGCAACCTCTTTTTTTACTGCTTCAAGAAGAAAAAGGTAGTGCTGAAGATTGATACGTTTGAATTGAACGCTGATACCATACCATTTCTTCAGGCTCCGAGCTTTCGTTCACTCCAGAGCTTAGGAAGGGACGATGTAAGAATGTTTTGATTTTGTACGGTCTGTACGTTTATGTTTCTACCTTTTAAAATTTATCCTTTAAAGCAAACACCTTCATTAAAGTTGCCTTCATTTAGGCTGTCAATTATTATGACATTTAAATATATCATCTTAATTGTGTTGTTATCTTTGAGTACATTAGACTTCTATAATGGGCAAATTTAGGTTGCCATAAAACACTTGATAGTTGAGGAGGATAGATATAAATGGTAAGATACACGTTAGTATGGGGTGTTCTTAGTTATCAGTGGAACCTTAAAGGTTATCTGTCTTTTTTGTTTATTTTCTATGTCTTCACGATCAGTACAGAAGTTGTCTTTATTTCTCTTATGAAAATTGATCTATTATATTGATTATATTCATAATCAATAATCAACACAATATAATAAATCAATTTCTGTAAGAGAAATAATGACCACTTCTAGACTAATCGTGAAGACATTAAAAATAAACAAAAAAGACAGCCAACCTTTAAGGCTTCACTGGTAACTAAGAACACCCCATATTAACGTGTATCTTACCTTTTAAATCTATCCTCCTCCACTATCAAGTGTTTCATGACAACATAAAATTGCCAATTATAGAAGTCTAATGCACTCAATGATAACAACACAATTAAGATGAAATACTTAATTGTCATAAAAATTGACAACCTAAATGAATGCAAGTGTTTGCTTTAAATGACAAAATTTAAAAAGTAGAAACATAAGCGTACGGATCGTACAAAATCAGAACAATCTTACGTCGTCCCTCCCTAAGCTCTGGAGTGAACGAAAGCTGGGAGCATGAAGAAATGGTATGGTATCGGCGTTCAATTCAAACATATCAATCTTCAGCACGATCTTTTTCTTCTTGAAGCAATACAAAAGGAGGTTAGTGTGTTTCTAGGCCATCAAAACATCGCCGTCTTTGAAAACATTGAAAGGGTAAATAACATCATATGACAGTTGAAAAAAACCTGAGGTATTGTGGATGACAAATTGTTTTGTCAAAAATGTATCATTATTCTGCAACCAAATGTCAATTTCATTAGACCTATTATCACATAAGCATAGGTCTCCCCTAAAGCACACAACACTACCAAAAGTGTATTGCTTCCGATCATCACAGGAGAAGAAAACGAGCTAAAATTTTCATTTTCGAGATCAAAGCAACATATCCATGGTTGGGAGGCCGTAAAATAATACACCAACCAATAAAGATTTCCATTTAGAAAAATCCCAGCGACGCGACAACCATCGAGGTCGCGGGCAGGAGGTTCTATTTTTTTCCATACTCGTGTTTCGATAGTATACACATAACAATAATAGTACTCATAGTCCTCACCCTCAACTTCAAAAAGCGCAACCACCTTATTTTTTCCGGTTATTTTGGTAGCGCCAAATCCAAGAGCGACTAGTCGGGTACAAGATGAAAGCAACTCCTGGGGATGATGAATTTCAATGTAATCACGAGTGATGGGATTAGATACATAAAGAGTGAGATGATAGCATTGGAGAATAAAACCATTAACTGAGCCTACTACCCAGCCATTTTGAGAAGGGAGGTTGAATTTGATGAGTGGGTTGTATCTAAGCTCATAGTTAGCTGGATCCAGCCCTTCCTCTGTTATGTATCCTATTTTCAATTTTGATGTGTGCAAAACATATGCTTATATAATAATATATCTAACATTTGATCAAAGGAAATTGGCTAGGAAAAGTTATAGTTGTTTGAGAGAAGTCTGCAGCTGTACATTTGATCACTCTGCAGCTGGACATGATCTTACAACTGTAATGTTTTTCTCTACAGTCAGTTTTGTTTTTCAGGAATCTACAGCTGCAAGGTTGAAGACCCTACAACTAAGAAGACCGTTTGAAGGAAGAAGTTCAAGATCAAGTTTTAAAGAAGATTATGAAGACCCTTAAGCTCAATTAGTGTAGCAATTTTGCACTCACTATAGAGTACTTAAGTGGAGTTTATTTCAAAGATTCTGGAGATTAATGAAGATTATTTCAAAGGAAACTAGAATTCTGAGGAAGAGGACAAATAGTACAATCAGTACTATTCTGTGTGGAGGATGAGGATCACTTCACACATGCCTATAGAGAGAGAGGAGCCTTATCCAGAATTCAAATTTGAATCTCTCAACGGATAAGTCACTCCCCTCCATCTATAAATAGAAGATGTTCTCAGAGGAAGCAATAACAACAAACTGCGCATACAAGCATTCAACCTGAGCAAGTCTATAGCCAACAAATTCTGAGAGAGAGAGTTTATTTTCTTTGTGATTCATAGGATAGTTGGTTAGAATTTTCTTAGAAAGAATCACACTCATTGTTGTTGTTCCCTCACTTGTTTTATCATTTCTACTTAGTGTAGATATGTCTGTGTGATGTTTGTTTAACTCTTAGTGAGTTATATTTTGAATGAATAGGATAGTGTCTCTTTTTAGAAAAGGAATCTGGGTGAACCTAGTTCTAAGGGGAAACTATTTGTATTGATCTTTGTGATATGTTCTTAGTGAATTTGGCACCTAAGTGGTGTAACAGTGGATGTAGGTTGTCTTATTCTTAGACACTGAACCACTATAAACACTTCTGTTTTATTGTGTTTATGTATTTTTCTTGTATTGCATACTTTATCTTACTGTTACATTAATCATCATTCTATTTAAATTTGTGCATAAAAACTTTGTTTTTTTCACAAAGGAACTGGACTCTACAGCTGTAGACTTTCTTAAGTCACTCAGCTGTTAAGTTTGTTCAAATTATTTTTCATTAACGCTTACACTTATTTCCGCTGCACATTAGAGTATTCTCAATACACTTTTTAGTGTGAGAATCCCTCTGATATTCTGTCTACAAGTTATTTATTTTTATTTGCAAGTTTTATAACTTTGTAGCTGTAGACTTCTCAACTCCACAACTGTATCCTTTGTGGTCCATAAAACCTCTTGTAGACTAACTTTTTTTGAACTTTTAAAGGTTACTGAAGGTTCTAGATTACCTTATTTGAAAAAGTTTGAAAATTTTATTTTGGACTCAAGGTCTATTCACCCCCCTCCCCCCCGCCCCCTCTAGACCTTGACCACTTAAGGGACCAACAAGTGGTATCAGAGCAGTTGGCTTCACTATGCCAGAAAAGGGATACGACCACTGGGATTCCCCGTGGTCGTAGGTGTTTTTCCACCGTGGTAGATGGAGGGGTGGTCGTAGTTCCATACTTTCAACCACGGGGTTTTCCACCGTGGTCTTAACCACCTACGACCAAGGTGAATAACCGTTGTCATAAATTTAAAATACTCGTTGTGTTAACCACATAAGACCATGGTGAAAAACTGTTGTTATAACTTAACTTTAACTGTTGTCTTAATCACTTAAGACCACGGTAAAAACCCGTTGTCAAAAGTGTAGAGCTACAACCACCAGCCCATCTACCACAGTGGGAAAATATCTATGGCCACGGGGAATACCCGTGGTCGTAGGTCTTTTTGACCACGAATTTTGATCGTTGTTGTATGTATCTTAAAGCGTTGTCAATAGCATATTTAGTCTGTTTATTGTAGATTCTTTTTCCTGTAGTCGTAGAGAAATAAAATTTTTTAAAACTAAAATTATTATAACAATGAATATTAATATTACAAATTCATAATACAACTCTTTACGTAATATCAATACATTGTTCATTAGTTTTCCAAATAAAGTTTCAAATCATAAACAACTAGTAAACTTCTCATCTTCCAACCGCTTGAAGTACTGCTCATCAGTTTTCCATGTAAATTGAAAGACAATCAGCCCACTGCTCTCGAACATCGTCAATGTCTTTTTCAGAGTAATTCTTTTGTGGAAACTGTAAAAGTAAAAAATTATCCAAAAAAATTGATTAATGTACATAATCGTACATAATTGTACATAATCCATCAAAATTCATTTAGACAAACCATATTCTCTACTTCTAAAGTAAGTGAAGTGAACACAATCTATTTAGCCACCCTCAACTCAACCAATAAAACATAAAAATCATCAACATAAAAACTACTCCCTCCGTCCCAGACCAATTTGCAAACATTCCATTTTGGTTTGTCCTAAATCAATTTGCATACTACTTAAAAAGGAAACATCGATTTGCGTGCACACTCACAAAACTTTCCACACATTTACCCATACACCACTACTTTATTTAAAAAATACATTTTCCTTAAATCGTGTGTCATCCCAGGGGTGCAAATTCCCCTGGGACGGAGGGAGTAATATATTTTATCATAAATCTGTGTAGTAATAACAGTCTAATAGAGCTCATATATAAATGGTGGGAATACCTCTTTTAAGGCTAGTATAATTTCAATAAGGTCAGAAACAGTTGTTGTGTGCCTCCTCTATTCAGATCCTTCCTGCAGGCATTGAGTCAAGCAAAATTAATTAACTCACAAGTCACAAGTGTGAAATTCATATGAAAGTCCATTATAACATCATAATATAAAAATCACATTGAGATAAAAAAAAAAGAATACGACAATATTCTTTACCTTAGAAACGTGAACGATCATGAAGTATAAGTAGTCAAGTCTGTGCCATATAGCAGAAAAATGACAAGAGGGCGGCACTTCAATCACCAAAGTGAGCAGCACTTCCAGTTTTCTTGAAATGAAATCAGAGTACTGTCCATTCAATTTCTTTATTGTAAGTAAGAATGTCAAGAAAATTCACCATAATGATATTGATACTTGTCTTAACACTTACAAATTTCATCAGAAAAATTCACCAAATAAAATAAGGAGAGATTTACTCAAAGATAGAAGCAAATATTGAAAAGAGCTAGTAGTATATAGAACCTTAAAAAAGAAGATGATGCTGCACTCTAATCCTCCTCTCAATCAACCAATTAGTTTCTCTCAAAATTCCAGTGCAAGTAGCTCCTTTGAAACTCAATATAATTTTATAAATCAAATCCAAATTAATCCTCAAATCCTAACCCCTAAGTTTGAATCAAAGATTTGCACAATTCATTGATTTTACTACAAATTTAGGCCCAATGCCACATTCTGTTCCAATATTCCCAATTCTTGGTAATAAATATAATAATATTCATCAACAAGATTAATTATTTAATTAAAATTAACACAATAAGCTAACTCAATGTCATAAATAAAATTAATAATAGTTTATCAGAATATTTAGGTACAAGTAATATACTAATTATAAAATATTAATTTTTATTAAATACTCAGTCTGTTGTCCTTACAAGAAAGAGTTAAGTTTATTTAACATATGATTACTCTTTGTGTTAAGTTAATTAAAACATTTTTGGTTAAATATCAAACCATCAATTTTCACTCATATATACTTCTCCATATAATTTTGGCTTAATTTTTTGAATTTAGACATGGCATCAAGAAAAACATCTCGAAAATGAACTAATCCTAAAGTCATACTAATCAAACATCAAACATGTTACAAACCACAAGAAAATAATACTGCTACCAAGCATGCAATAATCAACAACTGAGTTGTTAGATAAATAAAGCACAAATAACATTTAAGTACAATTTAATTTTAATATGTGATTATAGAGCAGCTGTTAACATCTTAATATGTGATTATATATCACACATAATAACAGACACTTCAAAAGCACCAAACACATTTTTTGGTTTCATACACATACAAATATATATCTATTGATCACTACACTAGCATTAACATATGGGTAACTTCACAGATTGCAATTATCATTTATTATAGCAGTTCAACATTTTCATTATAACCAATACTAGAAAGTATCTCATTACAGCGGAATATACACTTATCATATGCATTACACCTAGTTCATAATTATCACACGACAACTATCATCAACACATTAATGTTTAATAAAACACACATTACACATTTATCCAACATAACCATGGTTACCACACAACACTAGCACAAAGATATATAATTCAAATGTCACAATCATCATTGATTACATTGCTTCCAGCATCCCACATTACACACTACAACTAATTGTTATTTTATGATGACACTATTCACACCAAAATTAGTGTCTCATGTGATACAAACATGCGACAACAAGCATCAGTACATCTCGGGCCTATAAAACTATACATACACATGTATTATTTATAAATAATTGAGAATTAAGATAAAAGGGATATACAAAAAACACAAAGATTTAACTGGGCATTTCATCAAACACGTGATATGCATAGTAAATTGAACACCCTTTTATAACATAAGTTCCTTGAACCAATAGTTGTTTGTAACTGAGATAAAATACTCCTAATAACATCTTCAACAAATAACTGAAAATTCTCGAACACACCTAACCTTTTAATTGGAAATATGGCCAATCAAATATAGAAATACCAGTAAAAAGCAAGAATTGAATTGAATACCTTTCTTAGGAAACAGAGGTCATTTGGGAGCAGAGATAATCGAAACCACAAAGCCGAGAGCCATGGCGAATTAAAAAAGTACAGCGGGATACACTATAAAAGAGTTAAAATCGGTGAGAAATTCAAAGATGAAATGCAAAAATAGCTTTCAAAGGCTAACCTGAAAAGAGTTGTCGTTGGCGATTGAGGAGACGTAAGTGGAGCAAACAAGGCTACTGGAAGCAAGATTCGATGGTGGATTGCGACCTCACACAACAAGACGCACGATGAAGGTGGAGCAGGAGATAGAGCCGGAACACAGCCGGTGGAGGCGGAGTGCGTGCCCCTCTCTATTTCTCGATTTTATTGAGTCGACGGAAAAGGGGAGGGTCGTGCCAGAGTTAGGAGAAAGAGGAACAACATTTGAATCGGATGGAAGGGGCAGAGTTCGTTGGTGGACTCGCGGTGGCTAGGTTTCCTGCGTGAATGGCATCGTGAACTGAGATAGGAATTAGGTTTTCATGATCTGAATTAGATTATGTTGAAATGTCGTATACTTAGATTTAGGGCTTAGGTATTCAAATATTATAATATTAGATATAAATGAAATATAATTTTTTTTATTTAATTAAAAAAAAGTTAAGACCACAGAAAAAAGATCACAGTGTTTATTCCTGTTGTCATTTGTTATGTACTTGAATTTAAGACCAAAAAAAGGACCACGGAAGGTTAAATCCGTGGTCTTATAGTGTGAGCACTGAACTTAAGACCACGGGGATATTTAACACCACGGGTTTGCCACTTACGACCACGGCCAGAATGTATACCCGTGGTCTTTTCTCCGTGGTCGAAAGCTATTTTTGGCATAGTGCTTGCCACTGCTTTGATCAGTACCTAGCTAGATCCTTTTTGTTTTTGAAAAACACACCTGCATACTTGCATGGCTCCAAAGATGGTGAAATCCAAGGTTTCTATGTTCTCTGCTGAAGACTATGATTAATGGAAGATCAAAATGCAAGCTCACCTGTCCGCAATCAATGATGAAATGTGGTCAATCATTGAAGATGGTCCTATAGTTGTTGAGAAGGTCAACACTGCAGCTGATCAGTCAGCTGGACTAGCTCAGATCATCCCCAAACCCAAAAGGGAATGGACAGAGGATATGACAAGAGAATGTCCAATCTTGATAATGTTGCAGAGAACACTATTTATCACCCACTAGATAAAATTGTGTTTAGCTAGATCAAAAACTGCAAAACTGCAAATGATATATGGGAAAAGTTGGAAATGATTTGTGAAGGAACTGAACAAATTAAGGAAAACAAACTCATGATAGCAGTTCAAAAGTTTGAGAACTTCAAGATGAAATCTGGTGAAACTCTTGAAAAGTTTGAGTCAAGAATCATTGAGATACTAAATGAGCTAGACTCACTTGGTAAAGATTACTCACAAAGAGAAATGAACATGAAGGTTCTCAGAGGCTTACCTTCTGAATGAGATATGAAAGTAATTGCCATGAGAGAATCAAAGGATTTATCTAAGATATCAACCTTTGAACTCTTTTCAGACTTGAAGGCTTATGAATTTGACATAAGTAGAAGAAAAGAACCTGATAGTGCTAAGGTTACAGCTCTAGTAGCTGACAACCTTGCAGCTGCAGATTAGGGAGGGACGACGTAAGATTGTTCTGATTTTGTAGGGAGGGACGACGTAAGATTGTTCTGATTTTGTACGATCTGTACGTTTGTGTTTCTATTTTTAAAATTTTGTCCTTTAAAACAAACACCTTCACTAAAATTGTCTTCATTTAGGTTGTCAATTATTATAACATTTAAATATCTCATCTTAATTGTGTTGATATCTTTGAGTGCATTAGACTTCTATACTGGGCAATATAGGTTGTCATAAAACACTTGATAGTTGACGAGGGTAGATTTAAATGGTGAGAGACATGTTAGTACGGAGTGTTCTTATTTACCAATGGAACCTTAAAGATTTCTTTCGTATCAGTCTTTTATTATTATTCTTCACGTTTTCACGCACTACTACAAAAAAACTAATAGACATCGAGTAATCTTCGTTGTCTATTAGTTTAAAAATTCATTGTCTATTAAGGTGTAGTTAAAGATACCCCTTCTTTAACATTAGATAATATCTGTTGTCTATATTCCAAACAAACAACGGTTAGAATTCAATATACAACAGTCAATGTCCATTGCTTATTAGAATGGTGGCAACAGAACACATCTCAATAGACAATAATTATTTTCCATTGTGTATCAATGTTTTGACAATAGTTATATCTTAATAGAAAACAGTTAATGTCTGTTGTTGATTAGGGTCATATTTACATCAATTTGTGCTCAATTAAAGATAAATTTCTTGTGTTTTGCATGTATTTAGGGCCTAAATTGTTATCTATTTTTTTATTCATCCGTTTGATTTAATTGAAAAGTCATCATGTTATACTAGTTTTAATTTTGAATAGGAAGCAAGTGGGATCCACATGCAGAATTTGATTTCTCTTTCCCCAAAGCTACAAACAATCATGGCTAGAACCCAATTCACTCACTGCCACAGCCTCTGCAATTGGGATCAAATCGGGACCACAGAAAACGTCCCCACCTCTGTTACAACCGCTGCGCACCCTCTCTAATCAAGCACCAACACAGACCATTGCCACTGAAAACTGACGCACACAGTCCAGCTCACAACACCGGAATCTGCACCACACTGTTCTCAGCCGACTAAAATCTGCCACACGTTGCCGCAAATGGCCGGAAATTGGCCAAGACCGCGCCCACTCAACGGAAACCGCTCGTCGTGCTGATTTGAAGATCCAGCCACCGGAAAGCTGCAACCTCAATCGCCCTCTACTTCGCCAACTGACGCCGCTCCACTGCAACAACGCTCAACTGCTTTCTGCAAATCCAGCAACAAACAAGTCAATCGCCGGAATCCGTCACCTTGTTCGTATCCAGCAACCGGCGACCGCTCGCAACCGTCTGCTACACATTGCAACCCCTGCCATCGCACCACCGAATCGCCGCCGCACGAGTCGCGACCTCGCGCACAGCGCCCCTACAACCAATTCAAGTCGTGGTCCGCTCGCAGCCACAAAACACACACTACCGACTTCGCCGCATCGAAGCCAGGCACCGATCCAGATTGTCGTTGACGGAATTGAGAAAGAAGATCGATGAGGCCAACTATGGAGGGTAATTAATTTTATGGGCCTCATTAATTAATTTTATGGCCCAATGTAAAGGCCCATTCAGCATTATTATTGGAAATCAGCAAGATTATTGGGGGGTAATACATTAGGGAGGGAGCTCTGAATTATTTTTTGGGATTTTTCTTGTTCTTAATTTAGATTTTGCTGCAAATTATTTCATGGGTTTTCTTGAACAGTGAAAGACAATTATATTTTGATTTTAAGCAATTTCATTGTTTTTTATTTCTGGTGAGATTGTTCTATTATTTGATTTCTTTATGTCTATTGTTGCGAGTTTCATTATTATTTCAGTTCTTATTCCAAATTAGTCATGAGCTAATCCTCTTGTGCTTTGGTTGAAGGAAACTATGTGTTGGTTTTAGGAATTTCTTTTAACTTTTGAGTCAATGGATTTTGTTGAGTGAACGCCTACAATTGGTTATTGGTATTTGCTTAGGAATTTATTATTTGATATTAATATCGAAGTCCTGATCACAACATACGAGAGTTGAGTGAAAAGGGTAAAAATATTCATTTGATAATAATAAATCATAAGTTAAGTGTTAAGGTTCTTATGACATCGAGAGATGCTTAGGCACTGAGAACAAAACAATTAAGGGTATTCGGTGTAAATGAGAGTTTATATTCTGATAGGATAGTCTATCTGGTTCACTCTTCAAATGAACTTGATGATAAAGCTTTTAGGAATTTGTTATTATTGTTACATAATGGAATTCACCCGAAGCATATCACCACTCCTGCACACTTACGTGTTAGTTAGTTGTTTCTTGATTCTTCATATTTAGTTCTTTTTATATTCTGCTTTAATTAGTACTTAGTTAGAAACTCATACTTGCATTTTCATTATTCATATTATCACAACACACAAATCATAGGATTAGAATTGTCTCATTACTTCCCGTGGATTCGATATTTTTATTACTTGGTCAGCTTACCACTGCACGATCCTATACACTTGTAGGAAAGTATATTTGTGTGCGAAGACAAATCGCTAGTCAGTTGTTTATTAGAGTGTCACAACGGAGCACAACTCAATAGACAACAATTATTTTCTATTGTGTATTAGAGTTTCGACAATGGTTCGTATCTTAATAGACAACGGTTACTATACATTGTACATAAAAGATTTGATAAAGATTTGACAACAACATTCTACATCATAGAGATATATGTTGTCTTTTATATTTTTCATAATATCATACCACATATATATTTGTTATCTATTACTCATCGCTACAAAAGAGAGTACATAAGTCACAAAAGATGATCCAAAGAAATCCCCTATCAGAAGAAGGCGGAGATTACAAAGTAACTAAACAACCCTTATATAGTATAGTAAAGTAATAGTAAACTTAAGGAAGGAAGCAGACCGTGCTATACCTGATGGAAAGAAGAGAGCCCGCATCTGAACCAGTTGCCTTAGGTCAAGTTTTCCTAGTAGCAAAGGAAAAGGGCAGGTCTTCTTTCCTTTCGTAGTAATAGTGGGCGGGTCTCATGAGATCTATGCCGGCCGTCAGAGTCTTCCCTCGCCCACGCCTCTTCGCTATGGGCCACAACCTCAGACGATGCCTGTATTGGTATTAACTCCAACTAACTATTTATAACCGTCCCCCAAATTTATTCCCATTTGAGTGGGCACGAGTTTTAAGAAAAATGAAATAAAGTAGATAAAGTAAAGAAATTGTGAAAATTTTTTGGGGTCCACTAAAGAATAAAGTGATTGTTTGTGAGTGTGATAATAAAATAATATTTTCTAAAAGTGAAATGAGAATAAATTTGGCGGACAGACGAAAATGAAATGTGGGAATAAATTAGGAGGACAGAGGGAGTATATTTACCACAACAATATATATATGTTGTATATAACTTTTTAAGCAACGAGGTTTCACAACAATTTTAATTTGTTGTCAATTGATATAATAAAAGTCAAAATATATTTAGAATCATAATTTGCAAATATTTTAAATTTTCAAACCATAACCTCAATTTATACATCAAATTATTTTACCAAAAAAATTAAGACCATAATATGTTCCTAAACATAATAAATTTAAAAATACTAAATTTACATGTGTAAATGTAATATGTTCCAAAATAATAGCTCACATTAAGTCAAAATAATCAATTAAATTCGAATAAAGACTCCAGGCTTGTTACTCCACTACATGGAACCCTGAATGCATTCAGTCCATCCAACTGACTTGATCAATTTAACCTCTTATTTTTTCACTTAGAGAGCGGTTATAAGATCTCTCTAAGAGACAACTATCTGAGTTAAACTTCTCACTTTCCAAGAGCTTTCCAAGCGACTCTCTCTCACTTAGAGAGATGTTAATAACAGCTCTCTAAGTGCAAAATGACCTATTATTTTTTCGTATTTCATAGTCACTCGCGAATTTGAGGCCTTTTTCGTGCCGATGGAGGTTCAAACATGCGACCTCCGAGTATAGGAGAGATCTTACGTGTTGTGTCAAACTGATTGAGCTAGAGATGAATTTGTTATTATATTTAAACTACTCCCTCCGTCCAAGACCAATTTGCACACTTTCCATTTTGGGTAGTCCCAAACCAATTTGCACACTACTTAAAAGGGAAACATTGATTTGCGTGCACACTCACAAAATTTTCCACACATTTACCCATGAACCACTACTTTATTTGAAAAATACATTTTTCTTAAACCGTGTGCCATCCCAGGGGTGCAAATACCCCTGGGACGGATGGAGTATTTATTATATGTATCTTATATATCTTATTTTATATGTTATTTTATTCCTTATTATATATATTTATAATTATTAGTTGTGTATAATATCTAATTATTATAATTAGATATAAATATTACTTTTAATTATATTATTTTAATTAAATATTTTTAATAAATTATAAAATAATTAAATTTGTAATATTTTTTACTATTTATTAACACGAGCACATACATACATTTTCTTGGTCATTTTAATTCAAATATTTTTCAATTAAATTATAAATAAATTATCTTTGTGATATTTTTTCACTATTTATTAACACGAGTGCACATGTAAACACATTTTTGATCATTTTAATTAAAATATTTTTAGTTAAATTATAAAATAATTATCTTTGTAATATATCTTTTTTTTCCTATTTATTAACATGATTATGTATATACACATTTTTTTACTGTTTTAATTAATTTTTTTTTAATATAATTTAAAATAATATTTAATTAAAAAATTACAAAATAATCATCTTTGTAATATTATTTTACAAAGACGAGTATTTATAATAATATACATTTCTTGATCGTTTTAATTAAAATATTTTCACTAAAATTATAAAATAATCATTTTTTTATCTTTTTTACTGTTTATTAACATGAGTGGATATATACACATAATTTCTTTATATTTTTAAAGAAATTTTATTAATATTTAAAATTAATAAACTAAAATTAATTAATATTATAATACATTATTTATAAATATTAAATTAGTTAAAAATTGAAAAAAAAAAATCAAAACCGCTCTAAACCTTAGAGAGCGGTTTAAAACCGCTATCTAAGTGATTACTTATAAAGCGGTTTTGAAGAGCTCTAAAAAAACTCTTCTTAGAGAGCTGTTCAAAACCGCCCCCTAAGCCCAGTTTCTTTAGAGTTGTTTTAAACATATCTCAAAGTGGAACTCTACGAGCTTTTTTTTTTTTTTTTTTATTTTTTCAAATTATTTGAGCTCCATTTACAGAGCTCATTTTCACAAGAGCTCTGCAAGTAGAGCTATACAAGAACAATTATGTAGTAGTGGTTGTAGTGTAACTCATATATTTAGCCTGTGAAATAACATTGATTTTAACTACACTACATTAAACAAAATTCTAAAACTTCTTTGGGAACGAATTAAGGGAGATATAAGGTTGGCTTGGAGATAATTCTTGGAGTGTTTGGTTACTTGGTGGAATTAACTTGTAACTACTAACAACTAACAACTAACATTTACCAATAAAAAAAACAAAATCTAAAAATAGATAAATTTTGTAAACATTTACAGTTTAATATTACCAGATATTGTATTGAATCCATATCGACTATTCTATCAAATAAAATAATACTCTTTATAAACCGTAGTACGAAAAACATACACTGCTTTAAATCTGGTTGTCTAGAAGCCTAGTTTAAGAACAAATAAAATTAATTATGAACCTATTTAATTAGAACACTAATCAATCCACGTATTTTATTTATCTCATATAAAAGAATTGAACTTTCTAATAAAGTCAAGAGACTCGCACATATATATATTTTATTATAAATTTTGAATGTTCTGTTCAAATACAAAGAATGTGACAGGGTTCTACACGATTCCAGAATAATCACTTGACTCTAAAATCTTATCATCTTCCATGAATTTCACGACTTTTATATATCTCATATAAAAGAATTGAACTTTCTAAACAAGTCAAGAGACTTGCACATATATTTTGTTATATATTTTGAATGTTCTATTCAAATACAAAGAATGGAACGGGGTTCTACACGATTCCAAAATAATGACCACTGTTCTAAAAGTCGGCTGACTTGGCCGATTAGTCGCTAGTCGGTCCTTGACCGACCCAATTTACACCTAGTCGCTAAAGAAAACATTTAGGGATAGTAGTCGACGCCTAGAGCCCATTAGACGGCGACTAGACCGACTAGACTCCGACTGGATAACGATTAGATTGATTAAATGCCGACTAAGTCATTCCCAATTAGGCATGCTTCTCTCTTTTAATTTTTTTTTACAAATCCTAAGTAATTAAAATAAAATAAATAAAAACAACCAAAATATTAATTTTTTTTTAATTTTTATCACTTTATTAAATTTTGAGTTTTATGGCT
Source organism: Prunella vulgaris (assembly GCA_026898435.1). NCBI lineage: Eukaryota > Viridiplantae > Streptophyta > Magnoliopsida > Lamiales > Lamiaceae > Prunella > Prunella vulgaris. The sequence goes on along the minus strand of JAPKLY010002292.1, from coordinate 4,962 downwards.
GTTATCACTTATATTTTAATATTGAAAGGTGATAATATTAATTTTTTTTATTATTTTATCTACAATGTATTATTAATTTATTAAGTAATTAATTATATTTACCGTTTAAGTGGTTCCGATTAGTCACCGACTAATCCCCGACCAGTCGCTCAAGTCGCTAGACCCTAGTGGTCCGACCGACTATCGACTTTTAGAACATTGATAATGACTAGACTCTAAAATCTTATCATCCTCCATGAATTTCCCGCTGCCATTTGTCACATTGTAATATAACAGTCATATATCTCACTCTAAAAAAAATTCAATTACTTCATCATTTTTTGGGTCATAACAACCTAGACTCAGATTTCAAATCTATATATTCAAATCAGCCCAAAAAGGCCCAAGTAAACACTTCCCAAACTTGATCCAATCATTGTCCTCTTCGATTTTTTTTAATATATAGGCCCATTATTTCTCGAATATCCAACAACAATCAGCCTATAAAAGACAGGTACAAACCCTAAATATTAACACCATCAGTGCCTCCCTCCCCAAAAATTTCGTCCACAAGTATGAAATATTATCCCTCATGTGCTAGAGCTTTACAGCATCTCTTGAGTCTTATGTATATGGCTAAACAAAAGTTGCGGTTTGCGGCCGAAGAAGAAAATGGATCCGTCATTTCATTAGACTTTTTCTGGTATGGATGCTGTTATTTCCTTTTTAGTTTTTATTTTTTCGAATTATGTAACAATTTAGAGATCTATGGCAGGTTAGACTTATATTTTCACAATTGTGAGACCGTAATAGGTAAAATTGAATGTGTTATTTATGTAGGTAATTGTATCTACCTCCTGCCAACATTGTTATTTATGTAGGGTGTGGGGTGTTTCTTAATGGAAATATTTATCGGTTGTTGTCAGATTTGATGGCCACCCAATCATGGATCACTTGCTTTGACCTTGAAAATGAGCTATTTAGCACTTTCTCTTCTTCTCCTCTAATGGCCGGAAGTAATGCACTTGCGGTGGTGTTAAGTGCTTTAGGGGATGCCTTATGTTTATGCCAAAATCGGCCGGAAGGAATTGATGTTTGGTTTATTAAGGGATTTGGAGCTGAGAAGTGTTGGACAAAACAATTTGTCATTAGCAGCAGCTTGAATTTTGAAAGATACTCGTATGATGTTTTTTTCCCTATTGGAGTTTTCGAAGATGGTGACGTCTTGATGGCATGGAAACTGACAAACTTCCTTTTTTGTTACTCGAAGATGAAAAACATTGTGCGGAGGATCAATAATATGTTTGAACCGCGCGCTGATACACAGCCGTTTCTTCACACCCCAAGTTTCGGAAGGGAAAATGTAAAATCGTTTTGATTTTGTACTATCAGTGATTATGTTTTTTCTTTACTGAACCTTTTATCTTTGTTAAAGTTGGAAACATTGTAATAGCAACATGTATGTTGTGTTGCTGCGGTTAAGTTGTCTTTTATCTTTTTTAAAGTTGTGAAACATTGTATGTATGTTGTGTTGCTGCGGTTAAGTTGTCTTTTATCTTTTTTAAAGTTGTGAAACATTGTAATAGCAACATGTATGTTGTGTTGCTGCGGTTAAGTTGTCTTTTATCTTTTTATAAGTTGGAAACATTGTAATAGCAACATGTATGTTGTGTTGCTGCGGTTAAGTTGTCTTCATTTTGTTTATCAGTTATATTGCTATTTCATTTTATATATCCTTTTGTTTTCTTTAATTACATTAAATGTTTGAATGCATATACTTCTAAAGAATCCACCATCTAGATTGAAGAGACTCGTCAATCAATTGAATCCAAACAAGCTTAAAAGCTTAAAAATATAATATATAACTTGGACATATTCGGACAAAACATTACAATGATAGGCTATTTTTAGGCAATTACTTGGAACTTCTCCAAGATCAGGTGCATTGTGCAACTCGAGTGTACTTTTGAAGAGTTACATCAATTATTACTAAAAAGTAACACGTGTTATTACCGAAAATATATTTTTAAAAATATACTTTTTCAAAAATAACATGTGTGACTTTTCAATAGTATTTTTTGTAACTTTTTGAAAATGCACTTGAATTATAGGGTGTACTTGGTGCACAAGAAACTTACTCTTTCAACATTTGCCAACTCCCGTATTAAAATTCTTGAAAAGTCAAATATGCAAGGTGTTTGAAGACGGAGGTTGTAATGTGAAGCATTAATATTCATGTCTTCCATAACTACGCAAAATAAATTAATATGTTGCAACATCACTACAAGAAATTTTAATTTTAGTGACGGTAAAAACTAAAGTGTTTGTCAATAAAGAATTTTTTTAAGTAGTATTGACCAAGTATAGATAATTCTATAAAAGTTAAGGATAAAACAACCTACTATTTATACATTTAATTGGCAAATACTGATAGGATATTGAATGTGTTTTTCTGGACTGGGATATTGTGCAATTCAGAATCACAAAAATTAATTCTACAGAACGGTTTTCCCGTATATTGCTTCCAATAATATGCATACAACAATTTAGAAAAAAATCCAAAAAATATTATGTTTGATCAGCCTCACAAGTTGTAAATATCCATCACCAATACTTCCAAGCTTACTACTTTGAAAATGGCAAAAAATCAGTTATAGGCTACAAACCCAACATGAGAGACCCGAGACTCCTGCGATTTCTAAGAATCCAAACAAACAACTTGATTGGAGCTAAGTCCACAACCCAGGAAATTGAATATTTTTCCTCATTAACTAGTTGTCGATAAATTGAGGTATATCTTGAGGTACTGGATGTATCAGAGTATCCCTTGAATGGTATTCTCCATTTAGCAACTTCTACAATTCTCTTGTCCAGATTTGAGCACATGAATGCAACATCCACGGTGTTATTCCAGTGGAGATTGATACTGACCTTCCAGTTTCTTTCCCGCAAAATGATACTTTAAATCTTGTCTAACCGAACAAAACAGGGTTATGCACAAATGATTGTGTGGTGAAGATAGAAAAAAGATCCTTGTTTGGATTCTCTCCATTTAACTATTGGAATACATATTGAACTGTAAAAGAAATAAGAAAATTTGTAAAGACGTAAATATCAATCCGAAGATACTATTATTTGACAAATCCAAGATTTTCAAGCTTCTGACACTAACCAAGATTGAAGGATAAATCCACTTAGCATATTATTTGACAAAGACAGAGTTTCTAAACTCTGGCAGTCATTAATTAAGCTTGAAATCTTATCTGTAAACTTATTGGAGGGCAAATACAATAACCTTTAAATTTCAAATTTGAGATGGAAGGTTGTCTCTCATGTGGTTTAATGACAAGTTTAGAGTCAAGTGGTCATTAAGATCCTATAACCTAGAAGTTATTGTGGAATTCAAGTGCTGACCTGTCAGCATTTTAGCACTCAAGTCCAAAAATTCAAAACAAGTCATTCGGCAATGACCATGGGGACTAAAAAAACATTTCTTAGAGGTGTTTCAATTTTTCCATTATCATACAAGTATAACCCAGCCAAAAAACTTAAGTTTCCAATTTCAGTTGCAATTACACAATCGATGCTACATCCATGTTCTCAAAACTGGAAAAGGGAAGTGGAGAAGTTGCTAAATGAGGCGAGAGTACCATTAAGAGGATTCTCTGATACATCCAGTACCTCGAAATCCAAATTCTCATATCAAGTTGTTTTTCTCAATTCTTAATGCTCATTAGACTCTCAAATTAATCCCCAACGTTGGGTATGAAGCATGTACATGAGTTCTCTGTCATTTCCAAGATAGTAAAGCTTGGAAGCAGTGATTTAGAGATTGGTCTGCCCACTAGATATTTCTGCTCAAACAAAGCTCCTTAAGATTAAAAAGTGAATTTCTAATGGTTGAAGAAAGAGAGCGAACCAAATTGATTGACTACAAGTTCTACAAATATGAATGTGGATATTATTCTCCCTAAAAATAATACCATGCATCCAAAGGCAGCATACCAACTAGAAATAATTTTCGATTAGGAATAATATTAGAAAAGTTGCTAATAATAATTGCTTAGGAACCATGTATTAGCTACTTATGTACCTTTGAGCACTGCCAATAGATTGATGATGTCATTATTAGGGACAATGGTGGCCGGGGTATCAGGAACTAACACCCGTGGAGTAGTAGTATCTTCGGGCTGGGTTTTCCTCCTCCTCATGTTATCCCAGCAAGTCTGCGCCTACAACTTCTCTTCCTCAGGGGGTGGAACAGGGAAAAAAGGATTAAATCATGCTAAGTATGGGCCCACAGGCGCATTTACCATTTATAAAGAACAGCTAATTCACTATAAAAAAAATTCGCGATTTACTGACCGAAAAGCGGTCGCTAAATAGATATACCGACCGAAGGCGGTGGTCGGTAAAACAGTGGTCGCTAATATTTAGCGACCGAATTCCAAATCGGTTGCTAAATTAGCGACCGTCTAAACGGTCGGTATGTAGTAACTAAAAGAACCGGGTGTTGACCCGTTTTGGGATATTACCGACCGTTTCATCGGTCGGTATAATTATATAATTACCGACCAAATAGACGGTCGCAAAATATAATTTATATTTAAATTTATATCTTGGCGGTCGCTAAATTATGTCGTGAAAAAAAAAATTGGTGCCAAGGTGGTTCGAATCCAAGCCTCCAGTGTGGCTCAGCAGGGCTCGAACCACTTGGCCAAGCCCCCAACATCTTAACATATGCACCGCAACCTTTATTTGAGTCATAGTTGGCTCATATTAAATCACCCAAATTCGCACATGTGTGATGTCGAACACGCGACCTCTGGGCGTCTTAGAGGTGGGGTGTACCACTCGAGCACTTGTCGTTATTGTTCATTTTTATGCAATTAATTGTATATAACTCCAAATTGAGTCATATTTTTTTTGTAAACTGCTTCTAATTAAATGAGTATTGTTTCTACTTTATTTATGTATATATAT
>JAPKLY010002291.1:0-26875 GCA_026898435.1 Prunella vulgaris | reverse complement strand
TGAGAGGAAAGCATAAAAGCGTAAAAGTAAAGACACAGTATTGATGATCCAGTTCGTCACGGAGTGACTACGTCTGGGGGCGACCAAGCCAGGAGAATATACTAATATGAACTGCCGTTTACAATGATATGAATTACAGAATACATAGGAATGATAAGTATAAATAGAATACCTAACCCTAAGTCTTGTGGGCCTAAAGCCCACTGGATATATTCCTAATATTATATCCATCAATATAATAATATATTTACATATATTATAACACTCCCCCTTGGATATAATATGACAAGGAAGAATGCAAGTGTTACTTAGTGGAGTGTTACAAATGGCCTCGAGGATACAATCATCAGGATTGTTTAACATTTGTTACTCCCCCTGAAGATAACAACCTTCCAAGTCGACGCATCCCGATTCCATGTACGTACTTTTTAAAAGTCGAAGAGGGAAAGGATTTAGTGAACAAATCAGCTAGATTGTCACTTAAGCGTACTTGTTTTATCGTGATCTCACCACTCTTCTGGAGTTCGTGAGGATAAAAGAATTTTGGGGATATATGCTTCGTCAAGTTCCCTTTGACATAACCGTTGCTCATTTGCGCAATACATGCAGCATTATCTTCGTAGATAATTGAGGGGCTTAAGTCAACGGCAGGGATACCACACGAATCTTGAATGTGTTTTATAATGGACTTTAACCACACACATTCTCGTGCAGTTTCGTATAGAGCTATGATCTCTGAGTGGTTTGACGATGTGGTCACCAAAGTTTGTTTGACAAATCTCCATGAAATGGCTGTTCCACCACAGAGGAAAACATAACCCGTTTGCGATTTCGCATTATGGGGATCAGATAGATAACTAGCATCAGCATAACCTATAAGCGTGTTGTCTTGGTTTCTTTGATAGAAAAGACCAAGATCTTGAGAACCTTGAAGATATCGTAGGATATGTTTCACACCATTCCAATGTCTCCTCGTAGGGGAGGCACTGAACCTTGCAAGTAGATTGACTGCAAAGGCAATATAGTGCAGTTTGCAAGATAGAGCAGTGCACCAATTGCACTTAGATATGGAACTTCAGGTCCCAATAGCTCTTCGGTATCTTCTTTAGGTCTAAATGGGTCCTTTTCCAAATCAAGGGAACGGACAGCCATTGGAGTGCTTAAGGGATGAGATTTATCCATGTGGAATCTCTCCAACACTTTCCTTAGGTAAGCTGATTAGTGTATTAGTATTCCTTCAGGGAAGTGCTCTATCTGCAGACCGAGACAGAACTTGGTTTTACCCAAAGTTTTCATTTCAAATTCAGTTTTTAAGATTGAACTTGCTTCTTCAACCTCTTTCCTTGTTCCAATAATGTTTAGATCATCCACATACACCGAGATGATGCAAAAACCATTAAGGGATTTCTTAGTAAAGACACAAGGAAAAGCCTTGTTATTTACGTATTCCTTCTTCAGGAGGAATTCGCTTAGTCGATTATACCACATACGACCTGACTGTTTTAAGCCATATAACGAGCGTTGCAATTTAATGCTGAACATACTACGATGTTCGTTATTCCTCATTTGAGGAATAGTTAATCCATCAGGGATTTTCATATAGATGTCATAATCTAACGATCCGTATAAGTATGCGGTAACTACGTCCATTAACTGCGTTTAACTGCCAGTGATATATGGCGGAACTTTATAATACTAACAACAGGAGAAATTGTTTGATCACATCAAACTCAATAATGGGTCACTGCGAAAAACCCTTAAGCTGTTAATCTCGCTTTGTATCTTTCAACTTCATTTTGTTTCGTATTAATACCCATTTATATCCTTCAGGGATAAAATATTTAGGGGGTATGTACGATAGAACAAAATAGTTTATTTTGCGAGTCTAGCTCTTCCATATTTGCTTCTTTCTATTGCATCTAATCAAAGTGCTTCGAGCACTGAATTTAGATACTGGTACCAGATTTAGAAAGAGCAACTATGGGTACAAATATGTTGTCGACAACAGTGATATGTTTGTCTCCTATGTTTATTTAAGATTCATGTAAACCAGATCTTGATCATTTCCCATTGATCTGGGTGTTCCGCAATCCTAGTATTTTGATTGCTATGTGCACGTGCTTTTTACTAGGATTTCTCATCTTCGGGACGAATCTCTTCAGGAGATTTCATGAGTGACTGAATATATTATTAACATTAATATACCATGGTTTTGTGTAAGGAGGTTCATTACGCTTCTTGCGTATAGGGGCATCCTTAACTATTCACAGTCACTTCATTTATAATCAATAATGCATTTGATAATGCATCTGGCAGATTACTTGCTGATTATTGCAAGTTTATTTTCTTTTGAACTTTTGGTTCAAGTTTGACTAGTGCGTGGGCCTAAGTATTGAAGATCTTTTGTGTTCCACATAATTTCACGGCATTTATTAATTGTGGTATTTTTCTCTCCCCCTAAGGCCGGAAATAGATCTTCGTCGAATGTGCAGTCAGCGAAACGGGCTGTATATTGATCCCCAGTTAAAGGCTCGAGGTATTTAAGTATTGTGGGAGATACAAAACCGATGTAAATACCGAGTTTCCTTTGTGGGCCCATAGATGTTCGCTTATGTGGTGGTATTGGAACATACACTGCACAATCGAATGTTCGCAGATGGGAAATGTTAGTTTCATTTCCACGCACGAGTTGAATAGGGGAATATTCATGATATGCAGTTGGTCGGAATTGGATTAGTGATGATGCATGTAAGATTGCAAGCCCCCAACATGAAACAGGTAAGTTCGTTTTTTGTAGTAGTGATCTAGCAATTAATTTAAGACGTCTAATTAATGATTCAGCTAGACCATTTTAGAATAAATAATTTTAACTAATTAAATGAGCGATCATACAATAATTACATATGAGACCTCCTCAATTTCTTATTAGAGAAATTAAGGTTGGCTTGGAGATATTGAGGGAGATATAAGATTAGTTTGGAGCGTTCGGTAGACTTGACGAACTAACTTGTAACTACTTGCTATTGACTGATTTTGATTTTAGTGCTTTTAGTTTGATTTTGTTGGTTCACAGATTCGAAATCGATTTTTTTGGTTTAATTGGTTCACAGATTCCATGCCCAATTGTGGTTTTGATTATTCACAGATTCGTAACAAAAATTTCTTAGGTATGTTCACTAATTTGGTTTTATGATTTTGCTTATTTTATTTGGGTGAATAATTGAGTAATACTCCATGCTATATTCAATAATACTTGAAGAGTAACTCACTAATATCCGAAAAACAAATTAGTAATACCCCAAATCAACTCACTAATACCCAAAAAACAATTTAGTAATACCCGAAGAACAAGTTAGTAATATCCAAAAAATAACTCACTAATATCTCAAAAACAAGTCTAATTAATACTCCAAGAACAATTCTCCAATACACCAAGAACAAGTCTGTAATACTCGAAGAACAAGTTAATAATACCAAAAAACAACTCACTATTAATACCCCAAGAACAAATCTAAGAAATATTCAAAAAATAACCCACTATACCCAGAGAACAAATCTAAGTAACATCCCCCCCCAAAAAAAAAAAAACTACTCATTAATACCCCCAAGAACAAGTCAGTACAACCCGAAGAACTAGTTAGTAATACCCTAAAAATAACTTACTAATACCGCAAGAATAAGTCTAAGTAATACCTCAATAACAACTCATCAATACCCAAGAACAAATCTGCTTTACTCCAAGAACAAGTTAGTAATACTAAAAAAACAAGTCTAAGCAATACCTCAAGCCAAAATGATACATAGTGCTGCATGTATTGTATTTTTTCAAAAAATCAAAATTAAAATGCAAGTGTGTTGTATGCACTCAGGTGCACACAAATTTTTGTATGAGTCAATCATTTGTGCATCAGTTGCAATTGAGCACAAAGGTGTAACGTACAGTTGAATTCACTTAAACGTACAGATCAATATAATTGAAACATATATCACTGGATTTTAAGAAACACAAAATGAAATGTACATGCATGTTAATAAAACTGTAGCACGATGAGTGCATGAATCTTAATTTGATTCGTGCACAGGACACACACGATGCTTTTACATCTATATATAATACAAAAATTTGTATGAATTTGAGTTCACGGTGAACTCAATTTTGTTAATTATCACTGTTATATGTATACACTATCCATGTTATATATATTCACTATCACTGGTATGCATATATAGTATCACTGTTACGAAAATCTATCATATTTTTTAACAGTAACAATTATATAAATAAAAGTGATACTGATTATATATGTGACAGCTATATAAAAGAATCAGGTACAAACCCTAACTATTAACACCATCAGCGCCTCTCTCCCCAAAAATTTCGTCCACAAGTGTGAAATGTTATCCCTCATGTTCTAGAGCTTTGCAGCATCTTTTGAGTCTTATGTATATGGCTAAACAAAATCTGCAGTTCGAGGCCGAAGAAGAAACTGTATCCATCATTTCATTATATTTTTTCTGGTATGGATGCCATTACTTTCTTTTTAGTTTTTATTTTTTTGAATTATGTAACAATTTGGAGATCTATGGCAGGTTGGACTTATATATTCGCAAATGTGAGACCATAATAGGTAAAATTTAATGTGTTTTTGTAGAGCAATTACAATTTTATGTGATTAATCCATAAAGTTTTGGGAGAATTATACAAATCGCAAATAAGATCATATATATTAACTATGAGCTTAGATGCAGCCCACTCATCAAATTCAACTTCCCCTCCCAAAATGGGTGGGTAGTAGGCTCAGTTAATTGCTTTATTCTTCAATGCTATCATCTAACTCTTTATGTATCTAATTCCATCACTCGTGATTACATCGAAATTCAACATCCCCAAGAGTTAATAGAAATATTTATTGGTTGGTGTTAGATTTGATGCCCAACCAATCATGGATCACTTACTTTGACCTTGAAAATGAGCTATTTAACATTTTCTCTTCTTACATATTTTAGCTAACATATATTACATATCGACAGCCACTCTTCTCTCTTTTTTGGCGCAAAAATGAGCCACGCGCCTCTCAAAACAACTTGAAAGAAGAAAGTTTGGGCTAACCCACAAGGTATGTGCCTCTCTTTCATCCCTCTTCTATAATGTTGCAGAGTGGCATATGATGTTTCAGAGTGTGATTGAAATTTTATTGATGAAATAAAGACGAAGGGATAAAAATAGAAATTAGACTAAGAGAGAAAATTAAAGGTTTTATTTTAATATATTAGTGAGGTGAATTTGAAACTTAAAAGTTTTATATGATTTTAGATAATTATATTTTCAACCCTAAAATTATTGGCTCTGTTAGTCAATTAACAATCAACAAACCGCAGGACTAGTTTTGTGACGAAAATTAAACTTCGAATATTAATTTTGAGAGAGCCCAAGAGTGGGGTTCCAAAAGAAAAAGAAGACAAACTTTGGGTATCAAAAGTAATATATACCCTAATTAAAATTATTACAAATTTATGTAAGGCTCACTTAATGTTTGTCTCCTTGTAATAATTTTTTTCTTAAACCATTCATTTTGTAATTTTAGTAACCCAAAATATTTACGCATACACAAAGTTTTCTTATTCGAAAATTGTACAAATTATGTATTAAATTGGATACCAATTTTTTTTTAACATTTAATTTGTCCGCAGCTTGCTGGAACCTTAAAACAGACAAGTGTTGTCTCTAGATGCAATATATATATGCAGACAATTTTGTGAGATAAAGACATAGCTCACTCATAGAGTGAGAGTCCTCTCATTTTCAACAAATTCTCTCTCTCTACTCCGGATTTCCCCTTCTCCGACAATTCTGAGACATTCTTGAAGCCTTTTTCTTCAGGTAATGTTCTTTTGTTTTCCTTTTAATTGCTAAGAAGCCAAGTTTTTTCTCCTTTTTCTTTTTCTGCTTCCTATTTTATATTTATTGTCATACATAAAGCTTAGAATGAAGGATGGAGGAGAAAATCATGGTAGATCTGTTCTCTCTAGATTTCTTTTATTTTTAATTTTCCAAATTTTCTACTATAAACATGAAATATATAATTAGATTTCGCCGGCCACAAATTTAGTTGTTTAAGTTTCCTTTCCGATTTTGGTTATTTTCACAGAAAAAGGTAAGATCAACTTTCTTGCACCTTTTTTTTTTGTTTTGCTTTAACTCTATATAATTATTGGTTGTGTCTTTACCCAATTTCCTTTTAATGTAAATTTAGCTAGGGTTGCATTTTTAGATACTCTAATTAGCTCTCTATTTTTTGGTCCAGGATTTAATTAACAATGAGTCTGAGAGAGAAGCAAGACTTGTTTGCCAAACTACCATCGGAAATCATTCTTGATATCCACTCAAGACTCCTGGCTTGTACAATTTTCAATTGCAAGTGTGTTTGCAAGTCGTGGTTCACTTTAATCAAGATATCTGAGTTTCCCGAGTCTCATCAATTTCTTAAGAAAGTCATCGGCCTTACACTGCATGACTCGACAACAAAGCTGTACACATCTAGTGAATTTGAGAAGGTTGGATCTAGCTAACTATGAGCTTAAGTGCAGCCCACTCATCAAATTTAACCTCATTTCCCGAAGTGGGTGGGTTGTAGGCTCAGTTAATGGTTTTATTCTCCAATGCTATCATCTAACTCTTTATGTATCTAATCCCATCACTCGTGATTACATCAAAATTCATCATCCCCAAGAGTTACTTTCCTTTTGTCCCCGACTAATCGCTCTTGGATTTGGCGCCACCAAAATAACCAGACAGCATAAGGTACATGATTGTGCTTTTTGAAGTCGATCAAGAGGAATATGAGTACTACTATTGTTATGTGTATACCATCGAAACATGAGTATGGAATGATATAAAACCTCCTGCCTGTGACCTCGATGGCTATCGTGTCACAGGGGTTTTACTGAAAGGGAATCTTTATTGGTTGTTGTCAGATTTCACAGCCTCCCAACCATGGATATGTTGTTTGTATCTCAAAGATGAAATTTTTAGCTCGTTTTCTTGTCCTGAGATGGTCGGAAGCAACAAACTTTCGGTGGTGTTGTGTGCTTTAGGGGATGCCCTATGCTTATGTGATCATAGGTCTAACGAAATTGACGTTGGTTGCAGAATAATGACACATTTTGGAAAAAACAATTTGTCATCCGCAACATGCCTTGGCTTTTTTTCAACTGTCTTATGATGTTATTTACCCTTTCTAGGTTTTCAAAGACGGCGACATTTTAATGGCCTGGAAACACAGCAACCTCTTTTTTTACTGCTTCAAGAAGAAAAAGGTAGTGCTGAAGATTGATACGTTTGAATTGAACGCTGATACCATACCATTTCTTCAGGCTCCGAGCTTTCGTTCACTCCAGAGCTTAGGAAGGGACGATGTAAGAATGTTTTGATTTTGTACGGTCTGTACGTTTATGTTTCTACCTTTTAAAATTTATCCTTTAAAGCAAACACCTTCATTAAAGTTACCTTCATTTAGGCTGTCAATTATTATGACATTTAAATATATCATCTTAATTGTGTTGTTATCTTTGAGTACATTAGACTTCTATAATGGGCAAATTTAGGTTGCCATAAAACACTTGATAGTTGAGGAGGATAGATATAAATGGTAAGATACACGTTAGTATGGGGTGTTCTTAGTTATCAGTGGAACCTTAAAGGTTATCTGTCTTTTTTGTTTATTTTCTATGTCTTCACGATCAGTACAGAAGTTGTCTTTATTTCTCTTATGAAAATTGATCTATTATATTGATTATATTCATAATCAATAATCAACACAATATAATAAATCAATTTCTGTAAGAGAAATAATGACCACTTCTAGACTAATCGTGAAGACATTAAAAATAAACAAAAAAGACAGCCAACCTTTAAGGCTTCACTGGTAACTAAGAACACCCCATATTAACGTGTATCTTACCTTTTAAATCTATCCTCCTCCACTATCAAGTGTTTCATGACAACATAAAATTGCCAATTATAGAAGTCTAATGCACTCAATGATAACAACACAATTAAGATGAAATACTTAATTGTCATAAAAATTGACAACCTAAATGAATGCAAGTGTTTGCTTTAAATGACAAAATTTAAAAAGTAGAAACATAAGCGTACGGATCGTACAAAATCAGAACAATCTTACGTCGTCCCTCCCTAAGCTCTGGAGTGAACGAAAGCTGGGAGCATGAAGAAATGGTATGGTATCGGCGTTCAATTCAAACATATCAATCTTCAGCACGATCTTTTTCTTCTTGAAGCAATACAAAAGGAGGTTAGTGTGTTTCTAGGCCATCAAAACATCGCCGTCTTTGAAAACATTGAAAGGGTAAATAACATCATATGACAGTTGAAAAAAACCTGAGGTATTGTGGATGACAAATTGTTTTGTCAAAAATGTATCATTATTCTGCAACCAAATGTCAATTTCATTAGACCTATTATCACATAAGCATAGGTCTCCCCTAAAGCACACAACACTACCAAAAGTGTATTGCTTCCGATCATCACAGGAGAAGAAAACGAGCTAAAATTTTCATTTTCGAGATCAAAGCAACATATCCATGGTTGGGAGGCCGTAAAATCATACACCAACCAATAAAGATTTCCATTTAGAAAAATCCCAGCGACGCGACAACCATCGAGGTCGCGGGCAGGAGGTTCTATTTTTTTCCATACTCGTGTTTCGATAGTATACACATAACAATAATAGTACTCATAGTCCTCACCCTCAACTTCAAAAAGCGCAACCACCTTATTTTTTCCGGTTATTTTGGTAGCGCCAAATCCAAGAGCGACTAGTCGGGTACAAGATGAAAGCAACTCCTGGGGATGATGAATTTCAATGTAATCACGAGTGATGGGATTAGATACATAAAGAGTGAGATGATAGCATTGGAGAATAAAACCATTAACTGAGCCTACTACCCAGCCATTTTGAGAAGGGAGGTTGAATTTGATGAGTGGGTTGTATCTAAGCTCATAGTTAGCTGGATCCAGCCCTTCCTCTGTTATGTATCCTATTTTCAATTTTGATGTGTGCAAAACATATGCTTATATAATAATATATCTAACATTTGATCAAAGGAAATTGGCTAGGAAAAGTTATAGTTGTTTGAGAGAAGTCTGCAGCTGTACATTTGATCACTCTGCAGCTGGACATGATCTTACAACTGTAATGTTTTTCTCTACAGTCAGTTTTGTTTTTCAGGAATCTACAGCTGCAAGGTTGAAGACCCTACAACTAAGAAGACCGTTTGAAGGAAGAAGTTCAAGATCAAGTTTTAAAGAAGATTATGAAGACCCTTAAGCTCAATTAGTGTAGCAATTTTGCACTCACTATAGAGTACTTAAGTGGAGTTTATTTCAAAGATTCTGGAGATTAATGAAGATTATTTCAAAGGAAACTAGAATTCTGAGGAAGAGGACAAATAGTACAATCAGTACTATTCTGTGTGGAGGATGAGGATCACTTCACACATGCCTATAGAGAGAGAGGAGCCTTATCCAGAATTCAAATTTGAATCTCTCAACGGATAAGTCACTCCCCTCCATCTATAAATAGAAGATGTTCTCAGAGGAAGCAATAACAACAAACTGCGCATACAAGCATTCAACCTGAGCAAGTCTATAGCCAACAAATTCTGAGAGAGAGAGTTTATTTTCTTTGTGATTCATAGGATAGTTGGTTAGAATTTTCTTAGAAAGAATCACACTCATTGTTGTTGTTCCCTCACTTGTTTTATCATTTCTACTTAGTGTAGATATGTCTGTGTGATGTTTGTTTAACTCTTAGTGAGTTATATTTTGAATGAATAGGATAGTGTCTCTTTTTAGAAAAGGAATCTGGGTGAACCTAGTTCTAAGGGGAAACTATTTGTATTGATCTTTGTGATATGTTCTTAGTGAATTTGGCACCTAAGTGGTGTAACAGTGGATGTAGGTTGTCTTATTCTTAGACACTGAACCACTATAAACACTTCTGTTTTATTGTGTTTATGTATTTTTCTTGTATTGCATACTTTATCTTACTGTTACATTAATCATCATTCTATTTAAATTTGTGCATAAAAACTTTGTTTTTTTCACAAAGGAACTGGACTCTACAGCTGTAGACTTTCTTAAGTCACTCAGCTGTTAAGTTTGTTCAAATTATTTTTCATTAACGCTTACACTTATTTCCGCTGCACATTAGAGTATTCTCAATACACTTTTTAGTGTGAGAATCCCTCTGATATTCTGTCTACAAGTTATTTATTTTTATTTGCAAGTTTTATAACTTTGTAGCTGTAGACTTCTCAACTCCACAACTGTATCCTTTGTGGTCCATAAAACCTCTTGTAGACTAACTTTTTTTGAACTTTTAAAGGTTACTGAAGGTTCTAGATTACCTTATTTGAAAAAGTTTGAAAATTTTATTTTGGACTCAAGGTCTATTCACCCCCCTCCCCCCCGCCCCCTCTAGACCTTGACCACTTAAGGGACCAACAAGTGGTATCAGAGCAGTTGGCTTCACTATGCCAGAAAAGGGATACGACCACTGGGATTCCCCGTGGTCGTAGGTGTTTTTCCACCGTGGTAGATGGAGGGGTGGTCGTAGTTCCATACTTTCAACCACGGGGTTTTCCACCGTGGTCTTAACCACCTACGACCAAGGTGAATAACCGTTGTCATAAATTTAAAATACTCGTTGTGTTAACCACATAAGACCATGGTGAAAAACTGTTGTTATAACTTAACTTTAACTGTTGTCTTAATCACTTAAGACCACGGTAAAAACCCGTTGTCAAAAGTGTAGAGCTACAACCACCAGCCCATCTACCACAGTGGGAAAATATCTATGGCCACGGGGAATACCCGTGGTCGTAGGTCTTTTTGACCACGAATTTTGATCGTTGTTGTATGTATCTTAAAGCGTTGTCAATAGCATATTTAGTCTGTTTATTGTAGATTCTTTTTCCTGTAGTCGTAGAGAAATAAAATTTTTTAAAACTAAAATTATTATAACAATGAATATTAATATTACAAATTCATAATACAACTCTTTACGTAATATCAATACATTGTTCATTAGTTTTCCAAATAAAGTTTCAAATCATAAACAACTAGTAAACTTCTCATCTTCCAACCGCTTGAAGTACTGCTCATCAGTTTTCCATGTAAATTGAAAGACAATCAGCCCACTGCTCTCGAACATCGTCAATGTCTTTTTCAGAGTAATTCTTTTGTGGAAACTGTAAAAGTAAAAAATTATCCAAAAAAATTGATTAATGTACATAATCGTACATAATTGTACATAATCCATCAAAATTCATTTAGACAAACCATATTCTCTACTTCTAAAGTAAGTGAAGTGAACACAATCTATTTAGCCACCCTCAACTCAACCAATAAAACATAAAAATCATCAACATAAAAACTACTCCCTCCGTCCCAGACCAATTTGCAAACATTCCATTTTGGTTTGTCCTAAATCAATTTGCATACTACTTAAAAAGGAAACATCGATTTGCGTGCACACTCACAAAACTTTCCACACATTTACCCATACACCACTACTTTATTTAAAAAATACATTTTCCTTAAATCGTGTGTCATCCCAGGGGTGCAAATTCCCCTGGGACGGAGGGAGTAATATATTTTATCATAAATCTGTGTAGTAATAACAGTCTAATAGAGCTCATATATAAATGGTGGGAATACCTCTTTTAAGGCTAGTATAATTTCAATAAGGTCAGAAACAGTTGTTGTGTGCCTCCTCTATTCAGATCCTTCCTGCAGGCATTGAGTCAAGCAAAATTAATTAACTCACAAGTCACAAGTGTGAAATTCATATGAAAGTCCATTATAACATCATAATATAAAAATCACATTGAGATAAAAAAAAAAGAATACGACAATATTCTTTACCTTAGAAACGTGAACGATCATGAAGTATAAGTAGTCAAGTCTGTGCCATATAGCAGAAAAATGACAAGAGGGCGGCACTTCAATCACCAAAGTGAGCAGCACTTCCAGTTTTCTTGAAATGAAATCAGAGTACTGTCCATTCAATTTCTTTATTGTAAGTAAGAATGTCAAGAAAATTCACCATAATGATATTGATACTTGTCTTAACACTTACAAATTTCATCAGAAAAATTCACCAAATAAAATAAGGAGAGATTTACTCAAAGATAGAAGCAAATATTGAAAAGAGCTAGTAGTATATAGAACCTTAAAAAAGAAGATGATGCTGCACTCTAATCCTCCTCTCAATCAACCAATTAGTTTCTCTCAAAATTCCAGTGCAAGTAGCTCCTTTGAAACTCAATATAATTTTATAAATCAAATCCAAATTAATCCTCAAATCCTAACCCCTAAGTTTGAATCAAAGATTTGCACAATTCATTGATTTTACTACAAATTTAGGCCCAATGCCACATTCTGTTCCAATATTCCCAATTCTTGGTAATAAATATAATAATATTCATCAACAAGATTAATTATTTAATTAAAATTAACACAATAAGCTAACTCAATGTCATAAATAAAATTAATAATAGTTTATCAGAATATTTAGGTACAAGTAATATACTAATTATAAAATATTAATTTTTATTAAATACTCAGTCTGTTGTCCTTACAAGAAAGAGTTAAGTTTATTTAACATATGATTACTCTTTGTGTTAAGTTAATTAAAACATTTTTGGTTAAATATCAAACCATCAATTTTCACTCATATATACTTCTCCATATAATTTTGGCTTAATTTTTTGAATTTAGACATGGCATCAAGAAAAACATCTCGAAAATGAACTAATCCTAAAGTCATACTAATCAAACATCAAACATGTTACAAACCACAAGAAAATAATACTGCTACCAAGCATGCAATAATCAACAACTGAGTTGTTAGATAAATAAAGCACAAATAACATTTAAGTACAATTTAATTTTAATATGTGATTATAGAGCAGCTGTTAACATCTTAATATGTGATTATATATCACACATAATAACAGACACTTCAAAAGCACCAAACACATTTTTTGGTTTCATACACATACAAATATATATCTATTGATCACTACACTAGCATTAACATATGGGTAACTTCACAGATTGCAATTATCATTTATTATAGCAGTTCAACATTTTCATTATAACCAATACTAGAAAGTATCTCATTACAGCGGAATATACACTTATCATATGCATTACACCTAGTTCATAATTATCACACGACAACTATCATCAACACATTAATGTTTAATAAAACACACATTACACATTTATCCAACATAACCATGGTTACCACACAACACTAGCACAAAGATATATAATTCAAATGTCACAATCATCATTGATTACATTGCTTCCAGCATCCCACATTACACACTACAACTAATTGTTATTTTATGATGACACTATTCACACCAAAATTAGTGTCTCATGTGATACAAACATGCGACAACAAGCATCAGTACATCTCGGGCCTATAAAACTATACATACACATGTATTATTTATAAATAATTGAGAATTAAGATAAAAGGGATATACAAAAAACACAAAGATTTAACTGGGCATTTCATCAAACACGTGATATGCATAGTAAATTGAACACCCTTTTATAACATAAGTTCCTTGAACCAATAGTTGTTTGTAACTGAGATAAAATACTCCTAATAACATCTTCAACAAATAACTGAAAATTCTCGAACACACCTAACCTTTTAATTGGAAATATGGCCAATCAAATATAGAAATACCAGTAAAAAGCAAGAATTGAATTGAATACCTTTCTTAGGAAACAGAGGTCATTTGGGAGCAGAGATAATCGAAACCACAAAGCCGAGAGCCATGGCGAATTAAAAAAGTACAGCGGGATACACTATAAAAGAGTTAAAATCGGTGAGAAATTCAAAGATGAAATGCAAAAATAGCTTTCAAAGGCTAACCTGAAAAGAGTTGTCGTTGGCGATTGAGGAGACGTAAGTGGAGCAAACAAGGCTACTGGAAGCAAGATTCGATGGTGGATTGCGACCTCACACAACAAGACGCACGATGAAGGTGGAGCAGGAGATAGAGCCGGAACACAGCCGGTGGAGGCGGAGTGCGTGCCCCTCTCTATTTCTCGATTTTATTGAGTCGACGGAAAAGGGGAGGGTCGTGCCAGAGTTAGGAGAAAGAGGAACAACATTTGAATCGGATGGAAGGGGCAGAGTTCGTTGGTGGACTCGCGGTGGCTAGGTTTCCTGCGTGAATGGCATCGTGAACTGAGATAGGAATTAGGTTTTCATGATCTGAATTAGATTATGTTGAAATGTCGTATACTTAGATTTAGGGCTTAGGTATTCAAATATTATAATATTAGATATAAATGAAATATAATTTTTTTTATTTAATTAAAAAAAAGTTAAGACCACAGAAAAAAGATCACAGTGTTTATTCCTGTTGTCATTTGTTATGTACTTGAATTTAAGACCAAAAAAAGGACCACGGAAGGTTAAATCCGTGGTCTTATAGTGTGAGCACTGAACTTAAGACCACGGGGATATTTAACACCACGGGTTTGCCACTTACGACCACGGCCAGAATGTATACCCGTGGTCTTTTCTCCGTGGTCGAAAGCTATTTTTGGCATAGTGCTTGCCACTGCTTTGATCAGTACCTAGCTAGATCCTTTTTGTTTTTGAAAAACACACCTGCATACTTGCATGGCTCCAAAGATGGTGAAATCCAAGGTTTCTATGTTCTCTGCTGAAGACTATGATTAATGGAAGATCAAAATGCAAGCTCACCTGTCCGCAATCAATGATGAAATGTGGTCAATCATTGAAGATGGTCCTATAGTTGTTGAGAAGGTCAACACTGCAGCTGATCAGTCAGCTGGACTAGCTCAGATCATCCCCAAACCCAGAAGGGAATGGACAGAGGATATGACAAGAGAATGTCCAATCTTGATAATGTTGCAGAGAACACTATTTATCACCCACTAGATAAAATTGTGTTTAGCTAGATCAAAAACTGCAAAACTGCAAATGATATATGGGAAAAGTTGGAAATGATTTGTGAAGGAACTGAACAAATTAAGGAAAACAAACTCATGATAGCAGTTCAAAAGTTTGAGAACTTCAAGATGAAATCTGGTGAAACTCTTGAAAAGTTTGAGTCAAGAATCATTGAGATACTAAATGAGCTAGACTCACTTGGTAAAGATTACTCACAAAGAGAAATGAACATGAAGGTTCTCAGAGGCTTACCTTCTGAATGGGATATGAAAGTAATTGCCATGAGAGAATCAAAGGATTTATCTAAGATATCAACCTTTGAACTCTTTTCAGACTTGAAGGCTTATGAATTTGACATAAGTAGAAGAAAAGAACCTGATAGTGCTAAGGTTACAGCTCTAGTAGCTGACAACCTTGCAGCTGCAGATTAGGGAGGGACGACGTAAGATTGTTCTGATTTTGTAGGGAGGGACGACGTAAGATTGTTCTGATTTTGTACGATCTGTACGTTTGTGTTTCTATTTTTAAAATTTTGTCCTTTAAAACAAACACCTTCACTAAAATTGTCTTCATTTAGGTTGTCAATTATTATAACATTTAAATATCTCATCTTAATTGTGTTGATATCTTTGAGTGCATTAGACTTCTATACTGGGCAATATAGGTTGTCATAAAACACTTGATAGTTGACGAGGGTAGATTTAAATGGTGAGAGACATGTTAGTACGGAGTGTTCTTATTTACCAATGGAACCTTAAAGATTTCTTTCGTATCAGTCTTTTATTATTATTCTTCACGTTTTCACGCACTACTACAAAAAAACTAATAGACATCGAGTAATCTTCGTTGTCTATTAGTTTAAAAATTCATTGTCTATTAAGGTGTAGTTAAAGATACCCCTTCTTTAACATCAGATAATATCTGTTGTCTATATTCCAAACAAACAACGGTTAGAATTCAATATACAACAGTCAATGTCCATTGCTTATTAGAATGGTGGCAACAGAACACATCTCAATAGACAATAATTATTTTCCATTGTGTATCAATGTTTTGACAATAGTTATATCTTAATAGAAAACAGTTAATGTCTGTTGTTGATTAGGGTCATATTTACATCAATTTGTGCTCAATTAAAGATAAATTTCTTGTGTTTTGCATGTATTTAGGGCCTAAATTGTTATCTATTTTTTTATTCATCCGTTTGATTTAATTGAAAAGTCATCATGTTATACTAGTTTTAATTTTGAATAGGAAGCAAGTGGGATCCACATGCAGAATTTGATTTCTCTTTCCCCAAAGCTACAAACAATCATGGCTAGAACCCAATTCACTCACTGCCACAGCCTCTGCAATTGGGATCAAATCGGGACCACAGAAAACGTCCCCACCTCTGTTACAACCGCTGCGCACCCTCTCTAATCAAGCACCAACACAGACCATTGCCACTGAAAACTGACGCACACAGTCCAGCTCACAACACCGGAATCTGCACCACACTGTTCTCAGCCGACTAAAATCTGCCACACGTTGCCGCAAATGGCCGGAAATTGGCCAAGACCGCGCCCACTCAACGGAAACCGCTCGTCGTGCTGATTTGAAGATCCAGCCACCGGAAAGCTGCAACCTCAATCGCCCTCTACTTCGCCAACTGACGCCGCTCCACTGCAACAACGCTCAACTGCTTTCTGCAAATCCAGCAACAAACAAGTCAATCGCCGGAATCCGTCACCTTGTTCGTATCCAGCAACCGGCGACCGCTCGCAACCGTCTGCTACACATTGCAACCCCTGCCATCGCACCACCGAATCGCCGCCGCACGAGTCGCGACCTCGCGCACAGCGCCCCTACAACCAATTCAAGTCGTGGTCCGCTCGCAGCCACAAAACACACACTACCGACTTCGCCGCATCGAAGCCAGGCACCGATCCAGATTGTCGTTGACGGAATTGAGAAAGAAGATCGATGAGGCCAACTATGGAGGGTAATTAATTTTATGGGCCTCATTAATTAATTTTATGGCCCAATGTAAAGGCCCATTCAGCATTATTATTGGAAATCAGCAAGATTATTGGGGGGTAATACATTAGGGAGGGAGCTCTGAATTATTTTTTGGGATTTTTCTTGTTCTTAATTTAGATTTTGCTGCAAATTATTTCATGGGTTTTCTTGAACAGTGAAAGACAATTATATTTTGATTTTAAGCAATTTCATTGTTTTTTATTTCTGGTGAGATTGTTCTATTATTTGATTTCTTTATGTCTATTGTTGCGAGTTTCATTATTATTTCAGTTCTTATTCCAAATTAGTCATGAGCTAATCCTCTTGTGCTTTGGTTGAAGGAAACTATGTGTTGGTTTTAGGAATTTCTTTTAACTTTTGAGTCAATGGATTTTGTTGAGTGAACGCCTACAATTGGTTATTGGTATTTGCTTAGGAATTTATTATTTGATATTAATATCGAAGTCCTGATCACAACATACGAGAGTTGAGTGAAAAGGGTAAAAATATTCATTTGATAATAATAAATCATAAGTTAAGTGTTAAGGTTCTTATGACATCGAGAGATGCTTAGGCACTGAGAACAAAACAATTAAGGGTATTCGGTGTAAATGAGAGTTTATATTCTGATAGGATAGTCTATCTGGTTCACTCTTCAAATGAACTTGATGATAAAGCTTTTAGGAATTTGTTATTATTGTTACATAATGGAATTCACCCGAAGCATATCACCACTCCTGCACACTTACGTGTTAGTTAGTTGTTTCTTGATTCTTCATATTTAGTTCTTTTTATATTCTGCTTTAATTAGTACTTAGTTAGAAACTCATACTTGCATTTTCATTATTCATATTATCACAACACACAAATCATAGGATTAGAATTGTCTCATTACTTCCCGTGGATTCGATATTTTTATTACTTGGTCAGCTTACCACTGCACGATCCTATACACTTGTAGGAAAGTATATTTGTGTGCGAAGACAAATCGCTAGTCAGTTGTTTATTAGAGTGTCACAACGGAGCACAACTCAATAGACAACAATTATTTTCTATTGTGTATTAGAGTTTCGACAATGGTTCGTATCTTAATAGACAACGGTTACTATACATTGTACATAAAAGATTTGATAAAGATTTGACAACAACATTCTACATCATAGAGATATATGTTGTCTTTTATATTTTTCATAATATCATACCACATATATATTTGTTATCTATTACTCATCGCTACAAAAGAGAGTACATAAGTCACTAAAGATGATCCAAAGAAATCCCCTATCAGAAGAAGGCGGAGATTACAAAGTAACTAAACAACCCTTATATAGTATAGTAAAGTAATAGTAAACTTAAGGAAGGAAGCAGACCGTGCTATACCTGATGGAAAGAAGAGAGCCCGCATCTGAACCAGTTGCCTTAGGTCAAGTTTTCCTAGTAGCAAAGGAAAAGGGCAGGTCTTCTTTCCTTTCGTAGTAATAGTGGGCGGGTCTCATGAGATCTATGCCGGCCGTCAGAGTCTTCCCTCGCCCACGCCTCTTCGCTATGGGCCACAACCTCAGACGATGCCTGTATTGGTATTAACTCCAACTAACTATTTATAACCGTCCCCCAAATTTATTCCCATTTGAGTGGGCACGAGTTTTAAGAAAAATGAAATAAAGTAGATAAAGTAAAGAAATTGTGAAAATTTTTTGGGGTCCACTAAAGAATAAAGTGATTGTTTGTGAGTGTGATAATAAAATAATATTTTCTAAAAGTGAAATGAGAATAAATTTGGCGGACAGACGAAAATGAAATGTGGGAATAAATTAGGAGGACAGAGGGAGTATATTTACCACAACAATATATATATGTTGTATATAACTTTTTAAGCAACGAGGTTTCACAACAATTTTAATTTGTTGTCAATTGATATAATAAAAGTCAAAATATATTTAGAATCATAATTTGCAAATATTTTAAATTTTCAAACCATAACCTCAATTTATACATCAAATTATTTTACCAAAAAAATTAAGACCATAATATGTTCCTAAACATAATAAATTTAAAAATACTAAATTTACATGTGTAAATGTAATATGTTCCAAAATAATAGCTCACATTAAGTCAAAATAATCAATTAAATTCGAATAAAGACTCCAGGCTTGTTACTCCACTACATGGAACCCTGAATGCATTCAGTCCATCCAACTGACTTGATCAATTTAACCTCTTATTTTTTCACTTAGAGAGCGGTTATAAGATCTCTCTAAGAGACAACTATCTGAGTTAAACTTCTCACTTTCCAAGAGCTTTCCAAGCGACTCTCTCTCACTTAGAGAGATGTTAATAACAGCTCTCTAAGTGCAAAATGACCTATTATTTTTTCGTATTTCATAGTCACTCGCGAATTTGAGGCCTTTTTCGTGCCGATGGAGGTTCGAACATGCGACCTCCGAGTATAGGAGAGATCTTACGTGTTGTGTCAAACTGATTGAGCTAGAGATGAATTTGTTATTATATTTAAACTACTCCCTCCGTCCAAGACCAATTTGCACACTTTCCATTTTGGGTAGTCCCAAACCAATTTGCACACTACTTAAAAGGGAAACATTGATTTGCGTGCACACTCACAAAATTTTCCACACATTTACCCATGAACCACTACTTTATTTGAAAAATACATTTTCCTTAAACCGTGTGCCATCCCAGGGGTGCAAATACCCCTGGGACGGATGGAGTATTTATTATATGTATCTTATATATCTTATTTTATATGTTATTTTATTCCTTATTATATATATTTATAATTATTAGTTGTGTATAATATCTAATTATTATAATTAGATATAAATATTACTTTTAATTATATTATTTTAATTAAATATTTTTAATAAATTATAAAATAATTAAATTTGTAATATTTTTTACTATTTATTAACACGAGTACATACATACATTTTCTTGGTCATTTTAATTCAAATATTTTTCAATTAAATTATAAATAAATTATCTTTGTGATATTTTTTCACTATTTATTAACACGAGTGCACATGTAAACACATTTTTGATCATTTTAATTAAAATATTTTTAGTTAAATTATAAAATAATTATCTTTGTAATATATCTTTTTTTTCCTATTTATTAACATGATTATGTATATACACATTTTTTTACCGTTTTAATTAATTTTTTTTAATATAATTTAAAATAATATTTAATTAAAAAATTACAAAATAATCATCTTTGTAATATTATTTTACAAAGACGAGTATTTATAATAATATACATTTCTTGATCGTTTTAATTAAAATATTTTCACTAAAATTATAAAATAATCATTTTTTTATCTTTTTTACTGTTTATTAACATGAGTGGATATATACACATAATTTCTTTATATTTTTAAAGAAATTTTATTAATATTTAAAATTAATAAACTAAAATTAATTAATATTATAATACATTATTTATAAATATTAAATTAGTTAAAAATTGAAAAAAAAAAATCAAAACCGCTCTAAACCTTAGAGAGCGGTTTAAAACCGCTATCTAAGTGATTACTTATAAAGCGGTTTTGAAGAGCTCTAAAAAAACTCTTCTTAGAGAGCTGTTCAAAACCGCTCTCTAAGCCCAGTTTCTTTAGAGTTGTTTTGAACAGCTCTCTAAGTGGAGCTCTCCAAGCTTTTTTTTTTTTTTTCAAATTATTTGAGCTCCATTTACAGAGCTCATTTTCACAAGAGCTCTGCAAGTAGAGCTATACAAGAACAATTATGTAGTAGTGGTTGTAGTGTAACTCATATATTTAGCCTGTGAAATAACATTGATTTTAACTACACTACATTAAACAAAATTCTAAAACTTCTTTGGGAACGAATTAAGGGAGATATAAGGTTGGCTTGGAGATAATTCTTGGAGTGTTTGGTTACTTGGTGGAATTAACTTGTAACTACTAACAACTAACAACTAACATTTACCAATAAAAAAAACAAAATCTAAAAATAGATAAATTTTGTAAACATTTACAGTTTAATATTACCAGATATTGTATTGAATCCATATCGACTATTCTATCAAATAAAATAATACTCTTTATAAACCGTAGTACGAAAAACATACACTGCTTTAAATCTGGTTGTCTAGAAGCCTAGTTTAAGAACAAATAAAATTAATTATGAACCTATTTAATTAGAACACTAATCAATCCACGTATTTTATTTATCTCATATAAAAGAATTGAACTTTCTAATAAAGTCAAGAGACTCGCACATATATATATTTTATTATAAATTTTGAATGTTCTGTTCAAATACAAAGAATGTGACAGGGTTCTACACGATTCCAGAATAATCACTTGACTCTAAAATCTTATCATCTTCCATGAATTTCACGACTTTTATATATCTCATATAAAAGAATTGAACTTTCTAAACAAGTCAAGAGACTTGCACATATATTTTGTTATATATTTTGAATGTTCTATTCAAATACAAAGAATGGAACGGGGTTTCTACACGATTCCAAAATAATGACCACTGTTCTAAAAGTCGGCTGACTTGGCCGATTAGTCGCTAGTCGGTCCTTGACCGACCCAATTTACACCTAGTCGCTAAAGAAAATATTTAGGGATAGTAGTCGACGCCTAGAGCCCATTAGACGGCGACTAGACCGACTAGACTCCGACTGGATAACGATTAGATTGATTAAATGCCGACTAAGTCATTCCCAATTAGGCATGCTTCTCTCTTTTAATTTTTTTTTACAAATCCTAAGTAATTAAAATAAAATAAATAAAAACAACCAAAATATTAATTTTTTTTTAATTTTTATCACTTTATTAAATTTTGAGTTTTATGGCTGTTATCACTTATATTTTAATATTGAAAGGTGATAATATTAATTTTTTTTATTATTTTATCTACAATGTATTATTAATTTATTAAGTAATTAATTATATTTACCGTTTAAGTGGTTCCGATTAGTCACCGACTAATCCCCGACCAGTCGCTCAAGTCGCTAGACCCTAGTGGTCCGACCGACTATCGACTTTTAGAACATTGATAATGACTAGACTCTAAAATCTTATCATCCTCCATGAATTTCCCGCTGCCATTTGTCACATTGTAATATAACAGTCATATATCTCACTCTAAAAAAAATTCAATTACTTCATCATTTTTTGGGTCATAACAACCTAGACTCAGATTTCAAATCTATATATTCAAATCAGCCCAAAAAGGCCCAAGTAAACACTTCCCAAACTTGATCCAATCATTGTCCTCTTCGATTTTTTTTAATATATAGGCCCATTATTTCTCGAATATCCAACAACAATCAGCCTATAAAAGACAGGTACAAACCCTAAATATTAACACCATCAGTGCCTCCCTCCCCAAAAATTTCGTCCACAAGTATGAAATATTATCCCTCATGTGCTAGAGCTTTACAGCATCTCTTGAGTCTTATGTATATGGCTAAACAAAAGTTGCGGTTTGCGGCCGAAGAAGAAAATGGATCCGTCATTTCATTAGACTTTTTCTGGTATGGATGCTGTTATTTCCTTTTTAGTTTTTATTTTTTCGAATTATGTAACAATTTAGAGATCTATGGCAGGTTAGACTTATATTTTCACAATTGTGAGACCGTAATAGGTAAAATTGAATGTGTTATTTATGTAGGTAATTGTATCTACCTCCTGCCAACATTGTTATTTATGTAGGGTGTGGGGTGTTTCTTAATGGAAATATTTATCGGTTGTTGTCAGATTTGATGGCCACCCAATCATGGATCACTTGCTTTGACCTTGAAAATGAGCTATTTAGCACTTTCTCTTCTTCTCCTCTAATGGCCGGAAGTAATGCACTTGCGGTGGTGTTAAGTGCTTTAGGGGATGCCTTATGTTTATGCCAAAATCGGCCGGAAGGAATTGATGTTTGGTTTATTAAGGGATTTGGAGCTGAGAAGTGTTGGACAAAACAATTTGTCATTAGCAGCAGCTTGAATTTTGAAAGATACTCGTATGATGTTTTTTTCCCTATTGGAGTTTTCGAAGATGGTGACGTCTTGATGGCATGGAAACTGACAAACTTCCTTTTTTGTTACTCGAAGATGAAAAACATTGTGCGGAGGATCAATAATATGTTTGAACCGCGCGCTGATACACAGCCGTTTCTTCACACCCCAAGTTTCGGAAGGGAAAATGTAAAATCGTTTTGATTTTGTACTATCAGTGATTATGTTTTTTCTTTACTGAACCTTTTATCTTTGTTAAAGTTGGAAACATTGTAATAGCAACATGTATGTTGTGTTGCTGCGGTTAAGTTGTCTTTTATCTTTTTTAAAGTTGTGAAACATTGTATGTATGTTGTGTTGCTGCGGTTAAGTTGTCTTTTATCTTTTTTAAAGTTGTGAAACATTGTAATAGCAACATGTATGTTGTGTTGCTGCGGTTAAGTTGTCTTTTATCTTTTTAAAAGTTGGAAACATTGTAATAGCAACATGTATGTTGTGTTGCTGCGGTTAAGTTGTCTTCATTTTGTTTATCAGTTATATTGCTATTTCATTTTATATATCCTTTTGTTTTCTTTAATTACATTAAATGTTTGAATGCATATACTTCTAAAGAATCCACCATCTAGATTGAAGAGACTCGTCAATCAATTGAATCCAAACAAGCTTAAAAGCTTAAAAATATAATATATAACTTGGACATATTCGGACAAAACATTACAATGATAGGCTATTTTTAGGCAATTACTTGGAACTTCTCCAAGATCAGGTGCATTGTGCAACTCGAGTGTACTTTTGAAGAGTTACATCAATTATTACTAAAAAGTAACACGTGTTATTACCGAAAATATATTTTTAAAAATATACTTTTTCAAAAATAACATGTGTGACTTTTCAATAGTATTTTTTGTAACTTTTTGAAAATGCACTTGAATTATAGGGTGTACTTGGTGCACAAGAAACTTACTCTTTCAACATTTGCCAACTCCCGTATTAAAATTCTTGAAAAGTCAAATATGCAAGGTGTTTGAAGACGGAGGTTGTAATGTGAAGCATTAATATTCATGTCTTCCATAACTACGCAAAATAAATTAATATGTTGCAACATCACTACAAGAAATTTTAATTTTAGTGACGGTAAAAACTAAAGTGTTTGTCAATAAAGAATTTTTTTAAGTAGTATTGACCAAGTATAGATAATTCTATAAAAGTTAAGGATAAAACAACCTACTATTTATACATTTAATTGGCAAATACTGATAGGATATTGAATGTGTTTTTCTGGACTGGGATATTGTGCAATTCAGAATCACAAAAATTAATTCTACAGAACGGTTTTCCCGTATATTGCTTCCAATAATATGCATACAACAATTTAGAAAAAAATCCAAAAAATATTATGTTTGATCAGCCTCACAAGTTGTAAATATCCATCACCAATACTTCCAAGCTTACTACTTTGAAAATGGCAAAAAATCAGTTATAGGCTACAAACCCAACATGAGAGACCCGAGACTCCTGCGATTTCTAAGAATCCAAACAAACAACTTGATTGGAGCTAAGTCCACAACCCAGGAAATTGAATATTTTTCCTCATTAACTAGTTGTCGATAAATTGAGGTATATCTTGAGGTACTGGATGTATCAGAGTATCCCTTGAATGGTATTCTCCATTTAGCAACTTCTACAATTCTCTTGTCCAGATTTGAGCACATGAATGCAACATCCACGGTGTTATTCCAGTGGAGATTGATACTGACCTTCCAGTTTCTTTCCCGCAAAATGATACTTTAAATCTTGTCTAACCGAACAAAACAGGGTTATGCACAAATGATTGTGTGGTGAAGATAGAAAAAAGATCCTTGTTTGGATTCTCTCCATTTAACTATTGGAATACATATTGAACTGTAAAAGAAATAAGAAAATTTGTAAAGACGTAAATATCAATCCGAAGATACTATTATTTGACAAATCCAAGATTTTCAAGCTTCTGACACTAACCAAGATTGAAGGATAAATCCACTTAGCATATTATTTGACAAAGACAGAGTTTCTAAACTCTGGCAGTCATTAATTAAGCTTGAAATCTTATCTGTAAACTTATTGGAGGGCAAATACAATAACCTTTAAATTTCAAATTTGAGATGGAAGGTTGTCTCTCATGTGGTTTAATGACAAGTTTAGAGTCAAGTGGTCATTAAGATCCTATAACCTAGAAGTTATTGTGGAATTCAAGTGCTGACCTGTCAGCATTTTAGCACTCAAGTCCAAAAATTCAAAACAAGTCATTCGGCAATGACCATGGGGACTAAAAAAACATTTCTTAGAGGTGTTTCAATTTTTCCATTATCATACAAGTATAACCCAGCCAAAAAACTTAAGTTTCCAATTTCAGTTGCAATTACACAATCGATGCTACATCCATGTTCTCAAAACTGGAAAAGGGAAGTGGAGAAGTTGCTAATTAAATGTGGCGAGAGTACCATTAAGAGGATTCTCTGATACATCCAGTACCTCGAAATCCAAATTCTCATATCAAGTTGTTTTTCTCAATTCTTAATGCTCATTAGACTCTCAAATTAATCCCCAACGTTGGGTATGAAGCATGTACATGAGTTCTCTGTCATTTCCAAGATAGTAAAGCTTGGAAGCAGTGATTTAGAGATTGGTCTGCCCACTGGATATTTCTGCTCAAACAAAGCTCCTTAGGATTAAAAAGTGAATTTCTAATGGTTGAAGAAAGAGAGCGAACCAAATTGATTGACTACAAGTTCTACAAATATGAATGTGGATATTATTCTCCCTAAAAATAATACCATGCATCCAAAGGCAACATACCAACTAGAAATAATTTTCGATTAGGAATAATATTAGAAAAGTTGCTAATAATAATTGCTTAGGAACCATTTATTAGCTAGTTATGTACCTTTGAGCACTGCCAATAGATTGATGATGTCATTATTAGGGACAATGGTGGCCGGGGTATCAGGAACTAACACCCGTGGAGTAGTAGTATCTTCGGGCTGGGTTTTCCTCCTCCTCATGTTATCCCAGCAAGTCTGCCCCTACAACTTCTCTTCCTCAGGGGGTGGAACCGGGAAAAAAGGATTAAATCATGCTAAGTATGGGCCCACAGGCGCATTTACCATTTATAAAGAACAGCTAATTCACTATAAAAAAATTCGCGATTTACCGACCGATTTAGCGACCGAAAAGCGGTCGCTAAATAGATATACCGACCGAAGGCGGTGGTCGGTAAAACAGTGGTCGCTAATATTTAGCGACCGAATTCCAAATCGGTTGCTAAATTAGCGACCGTCTAAACGGTCGGTATGTAGTCACTAAAAGAACCGGGTGTTGACCCGTTTTGGAATATTACCTACCGTTTCATCGGTCGGTATAATTATATAATTACCGACCAAATAGACGGTCGCAAAATATAATTTATATTATTTAAATATAATTTATATTTAAATTTATATCTTGGCGGTCGCTAAATTATGTCGTGAAAAAAAAAAATTTGGTGCCAAGGTGGTTCGAACCCAAGCCTCCAGTGTGGCTCAGCAGGGCTCGAACCACTTGGCCAAGCCCCCAGCATCTTAACATATGCACCGCAACCTTTATTTGAGTCATAGTTGGCTCATATTAAATCACCCAAATTCGCACATGTGTGATGTCGAACACGCGACCTCTGGGCGTCTCAGAGGTGGCGTGTACCACTCGAGCACTTGTCGTTATTGTTCATTTTTATGCAATTAATTGTATATAACTCCAAATTGAGTCATATTTTTTTTAAAATGCTTCTAATTAAATGAGTATTGTTTCTACTTTATTTATGTATATATAT
>JAPKLY010002290.1:0-26902 GCA_026898435.1 Prunella vulgaris | reverse complement strand
TTCACCTAAGTTGACCATCCTTAGCTGATCTGACCTCAGCTGATCAGCTGACCTCCCATGATCATCTGGTTTTAATGGCATCAAAACATAAGGGATTTCCCAACAGCGGAGTTGCACAACTGCCTCCTTCTGAGCTTCAGTAAGATCAGGGAATCTCCTTTCCACCATTTCAGCAGCCTCTCCCCTTGCAACTATTTCAAAATCTGATAGACTGTTTACATCGGGTGCAGGGAAGGGCCATGGTGCTTCAGTCTGAACTGGTTCAGCAGCCTCTTGCTCAATTCCTCCTTCCTGAGCAGGCTCTTCCTGACCCAAAGTCTGATAGGATTCAGCAATAGTAAGAATCAGCTCGTTGGGTTCAGGGGATGCAATCGGGGCAAGTTCAGGAACAGCCTGCGCCTGAGCTGGTTCCTTCTCAACAGCTTCAGCAGAATCCTGTGCCTGAGCTGATTCCTTCTCAACAGATTCAGCAGATTGCATCTCCAGAACCTTCTTCTTTTTCCCTGCTGACCCAGAGTAGAGAAATGTCAGCTTTTGTTTCTTGGGTCTGAGGGTCTCGGATTTATCCTCCGCTGGCTTTGCTGTATCAGACTCTGAAGATTTGCCTGCCTGAGCCTGGACTTTCCCAGTCATGCTCGCCTGGGCCTTCTTCTTCTGAGTCCGTGGCCTTCTTCTTATGCCAGCATCATCGGAATATGTTCTGAAGAGATGGATTTTCGCTGGGATCTCGAGTGACTGAGCCTGATCCACATCACCGAGATCCAGAGTTTCCAAGAGCATGGATATCTTGGTGCCGAAATGCATCTTGGCCTCAAAAGTCGCCTGCCCCTCTGACGTGTACTTAATCTTGCTGGTCTCACCCACCAGCATTTGGAGGAAGTAACCCTCCCAGTCAAAATTATGCAGAGGGGCGTCAGAAATAGCCATCATCGTGAACAGCTTCGGCCTGGAGATCTGCTCCAATCCTCCAGCAATGCCCATCACTCCCTGACTCGTCAGGTCGAAAAAGTGACGGCTCTCAGTCCTCAAGACTGATTTATTCAGGCCGGACTTCAGCACGACATCTCCATCACACAGGGACTGGAGAAAATCCTTCTCATTCCCAAACCCATACTCCACTGGGCTTCGTCCTTTGTTGGGAAGATTAAAAACCTCCTTAATCTTCTCCCTTAAGTTGAAGGTGACCCATCTCCTGACCATCTCCTCCTCACCATTCTTTCCCTTCTCACAGGCGGTCAAGGGAATACAAGTTTCCCACTCCTGGGAGACCTTGTTCTTCGCCATCTTCAGGTAGAAGGCGGCAACGAGTCTGGGGTGGAGCCTTTGTGGCTTTGCAGTGACGAACTGCAGAAGACCTGCATTCTCAAAAATGTCTCGTACAGGCATAATATCGGGGTGGTTAGAGGAAAAATCCCCATAAGGCTCATAGTGTATTTCATTCCTTAGATGGAAAAGGTTTCCAAAGAAGGTATCTGCTGAGGGTGTAGCCATGGAAGATTTTGAGAGTTTTGAAGGAAGTCGGTTTTTAGAGAAGATAAGTTAGGAAAATATTGGGTGCATAAAAGTTTTGTCAACACGATCTTCTCTTATTTATAGAAAGAAATACGGTTTTAATCAGACGGTTTAGAAAATTGTGACCTATGGAATTCAATGGACATGATTTGAGCAGTAAAAAGTATTTTGCCTTTTCGGTTCTTCAAAGATAATTGGTCAAAATTTCATTGATAACTGTTCCCGCCCACAGTGCATTAAATGCACATTAGAGCATGTCCGTATTTATTTCAAACAATTTGAATTAAATAATAATCGAATATTAAAAATAAACGGCTGGGATCATTTGGCAAATTAAATTGATTTGATAAGGCAGCACAGTAAAAAGGATAATGCACGCAACATTAGATGACTTAGACAATAAACAGGAAACATACCAGTCAGTCAGATTAGCATTCTGACTGATACCACTTGTTGGTCTATCAGGATGACAAGCCCTGAATTCTGTGTCCTGAATCTTAGTCAGTCTAAACTGATCATCCATTTTGTACTGAATGTTCCCCCTACAACCATCCATATTCTTTCGGAGTTCCCTTCATCCTGAGTTCAAATGAGTTATTCCCCCTGACTTTGTGCATTCTTATCAGAGATTCAAACTGAATCACCTAAGCCTGGGTCAAGGAGTCCTAACTCTACTGATAATTCAACAAACCTGGTTTCAGGCAAAGCCTTAGTCAGGATGTCAGCTCTCTATTTTTCAGTAGGGACTCTCTCCATCCTGATGTCCTTCTTCTCGACATGATCTCTGATAAAGTGATGCCTGATGTCTACATGCTTACACCTTGTATGTAAGACTGGGTTTTGGGATATGGCAATGGCACTATTATTGTCACAATAAATTGGGACTTCAGTGGCCTCAACTTGGTAGTCTCTCAGTTGTTGTTTCAGCCAAAGAATCTGAGAGCAACAACTGCCTGCCGCCATATACTCAGCTTCAGTAGTAGACGTTGCAACACTGGTTTGCTTCTTAGAAAACCAAGAGATCAGTTTACTCCCTAGAAACTGACATGTGCCTGTAGTTGATTTCCTATCAAGTCTACAGCCTCCATAATCAGCGTCCGAATAACCGGTCAGTTCCAGGTTGTCATCAGAGGGATACCAAAGTCCTAAGTTGACTGTACCTCTCAGGTATTTCAGAATCTTTTTGGCACTCTCTAAATGACTTTTCTTTGGATCAGACTGATACCTTGCACAAACTCCAACTGCATAAGTGATGTCAGGACGACTAGCAGTCAGATATAGTAAAGATCCTATCAGTGCCCTATATTCAGTCTGATTTACTGAGGCTCCTTCTTTGTCAGGCTCCAGCTTCTCATTTGTGTTCATGGGAATGCGTGAGACTCTGCTGGACTGAACTCCAAATTTCTGAATCAAGTCCCTCGCATACTTGGACTGATTGATGAAAATTCCGGAGTCAGTTTGCCTGACTTGGAGACCCAGAAAGAAATTCATTTCTCCCATCATTGACATCTCAAATTTCCCTGTCATCAGCTTGGAAAATTTTTCACAAAGCTTCAGATTAGGAGATCCAAATATTATGTCATCTACATAAATCTGAACCAAAAGAATGTCTTCCCCTTCGGTGATCCGGAAGAGGGTCCTGTCCACTGTTCCTTTCACGAACCCGTGGTCTATCAGGAATTGGGATAATGTATCATACCAAGCTCTCGGAGCTTGCTTTAGGCCATAAAGGGCTTTCTTCAGATGGTATACTTTATTACCGATTTTGAATCCAGGAGGTTGCTCAACATACACTTCCTCATTCAGTACACCATTCAGAAAAGCACTCTTTACGTCCATCTGATACACTTTGAATTTCTTGAATGTTGCATAAGCCAGAAACAACCTGATTGCTTCTAATCTTGCGACTGGAGCAAAGGTTTCATCATAGTCGATACCTTCAGCTTGACAGTAACCTTTTGCTACAAGCCTGGCCTTATTTCTGACCACAACATTCTTCTCATCCCTCTTGTTCTTAAAAACCCATTTGGTGCCAATTACATGTTGACGCCTAGGTCTATCTACTAACTCCCAAACCTGATTCCGCTCAAACTGATTGAGCTCATCCTGCATGGCTAGGATCCAGTTGGGATCAGCTAGAGCTTCTTCTATGCTTGTAGGTTCCTGATCACTCAGAAAGCAACAAAACATAGCACTTTCACCAAAGGACAACCTCGTCCTGACCCCCTCATTGATATCTCCAATGATATCAGCCAATGAGTGATCATCTAGCCATCGTCTCCTGCTGACTGGGGCACTGGGAGCTACTGATGTTCCATTGCCTGATCCTGAAACATTAGTCTCAATAATAATAGGCAAAGAAGCGGAACGAGCAAGAACAGGGGATACTGAGTCATTTCCTGAGGGTTGACAAATATCAGAGAAATTGTTTTCCCTTACAGTGTTGGACTCAGTAACTGTCTCAGGTGCAGAAGCATCATCACCGACAGTACGTACCTCAGGTTGAGTCTGTCCCTCTGTCTGAGACTCAACATTTTCCGAGGCAGGGGCTTGCTGAGGGTTGGCCTGAAGTCCATCCTGATCATCATCATCATCATCCCATCCCTTGGGAGCACTGACAAGTTTGATCTTGAATTCAGGATTCTTCAGATTCAGCCTTGTTACCCTTTTGGTAATTCCCTCAGTATCAGGACTTGGAACCTGTTTCCTATGCACTGATGCAGTCTCATCAAACACAACATGAGGTGTTTCCTCCACACAAAGGGTCCGACAGTTATACACCCTGAAAGCTTTACTGACTGAGGAGTATCCTAAGAAAACTCCCTCATCAGATTTGCTATCAAAGGCTTTCAGCTGGTCTTTTCCATTGTTCAGGATGAAACACTTACACCCAAAAATATGGAAATAAGAGATGCGAGGTTTCCTCTTGTTCCAAGTTTCATAGGGTGTCTGAGCATGTTGTTTGTTCAGCATAGATCGGTTTTGAGTGTAGCAAGCAGTGTTGATTGCTTCAGCCCAGTACTTCTTGGGCAGTCCTGACTCAGCCAACATGGTCCTGGCAGCTTCCTTCAGGGTACGATTCCTCCTTTCAGCTACCCCATTCTGCTGAGGGGTCCTAGCTGCAGAAGTCTCATGAGTTATACCATGGTCAGTACAAAAGTCAGTTATAATAGAGTTTATAAACTCGGTTCCTCGATCTGATCGAATCCTGACAATGCTCTGACCCTGTTCAGTACTCAATTGCTTGAGTAACTCAGGAAGCTTGACCTGTGTCTCCTTTTTGTTCAGCAAGAAAATAACCCATGTGTACCTGGAATAGTCATCAACAACAACAAGGGTATATTTCCTACCATTTATGCTGACAGGAGTTACTGGACCAAAGAGATCCATGTGCAGGAGCTGAAGCACTCTGTCAGTAGAGAAGGCTTCCTTTACTTTGAATGAGGCTTTGGTTTGCTTGCCTTCCTGACACGCTCCGCACACGTGGTCTTTGCTAAAAACTTCATTTGGCAGACCATCTACAAGAGAGAGTCTAGCGATTTTGTTAATAATCTTGAAGTTTAAGTGACTCAGACGTTTATGCCAGAGCCAACTGAGCTCAGAGGAGCTCTTAGCGACCAGACAGGTTTCAGGAGGGCTGCTCTTGAAATCAGCAAAATATACATTGCCCCTCCTGACTCCTGTAATCAGAACCTGCAGTGTAGATTTGTCCTTTACGAGACACATGTTAGATGTAAACTCTACACTATATCCTCGGTCACAAAACTGACTAACCGAGAGTAAGTTATGTCTCAGTCCTTCAACATATGATACATTCATAACGCGGACAGAGTTAATAACAAGGGTTCCGAATCCTCTGGTGAAACCCTTAGAGTTATCACCAAAGGTTACCTGCGGGCCATCTTGAGCTACATAATCCTGAAGGAGATCACGAAATCCGGTCATGTGCCTGGAACATCCTGAGTCCAAGTACCAGTCCATCAGATCCTCCTTCTTCTTTTTGTAGCCCGCAGTGACCTGAAAAGAATCAGGCCTCAGGTACCCATCTCGTATTGGGTCCTACTGAGTCAGCCATACCCTTCGGGATCCAGATTTGTCTGACAATTCTGACAGCATCAGAAGTGTAGACCTGTTTCCCTGAAATGTCAACATACACAGTTCTCTTCTTCCTTTGTGCCTGGGAAGTTGAGGGTGTATGGGTGTCAGTCTGAGATACAGGAGCCCTAGTTTGATTTCTGGGGGTGGGCCTCCTGTTACTTCTTGACCTGGATGCATTGGGCTGAAGTTTGTCCTGAGAAGGAGCAGCTCTGGCCTGACCTCTTGGCACATGAGGTCTGGTCTGAGTGTTTCTGGAGTCAGGTCTCCATTGCCTTTCAGAAACCACCTGGTTTGTCCTTCTTCTTAGAGAATTGGGACGCTCCTGATGGGTTCTGTGCCCTGTCTGAGGAGTCTGAACCTTAGTAGCCCTAGGTCTTGCCTGAGGTCTCCTTTGTCCTGAGTTCCTTTTGTTCTGAGCATTTCTAGGCTGAGCCTGAGAAGTGCTAGGGACAAAGTTCTTCCCAGTTTGAGGATTCCTAAGTTGGACCTTGGAGTTCCTTTGGTCTGTCCTCCTAGACTCAGAATGAGAAACTTTGACATTTTCCTTAGGTTTTTGTCTTGGTTTCTCAGTTCTTTGCCTGACAGGTTCAGCAGGCATTTTCTCCTTCCCTTTGCCTTTGTTCTGATGAGCAACACTGAAGCTCTTGTCATCAGTTAGGG
Organism: Prunella vulgaris; assembly: GCA_026898435.1. Taxonomy (NCBI): domain Eukaryota; kingdom Viridiplantae; phylum Streptophyta; class Magnoliopsida; order Lamiales; family Lamiaceae; genus Prunella; species Prunella vulgaris. Next base: position 20,632 of record JAPKLY010002290.1, on the reverse strand, counting down.
CAGGGACAAACTTTTTCTGAGAGTTGCTCCCTGAAGCACCTCTCTTTTTCTTGCCCTTTGGGTCTTTTGAGGCATCATAGCCTAACCCAGCTTTAGCACCATCAGTCAGCTGAGAGAAATTTGTTAACTCATCAACCACTTGGGTAGATGTGTATAACTTCTTCAGCTTGATTTCTAGATGCCCATTGGTTTCTTTCAGGGCCTCAATTTCAGTGGTGTATTGAAGCACTAATTCTGAATGAGCTTTATCTTTTGAAATCAGCTCAAGATCCCAAGCAGTTTGCTCAGCACAAAGACGAGCTTGCCACTCAGTTTCGAGCATCATTCTTAAAGAAATTCGCTCAATTATCAGTTGTTCCTGAGCAAGGAACAAATCAGTATCACGAGTCTCAATCAGCGAGCTGATGACACCCTTCAGTCTTTCTACCTCCAGTGGAGCTTCATCATGCTTATTCTCAGCATTAAGTAACTCCTCCTGAAGATGTACTAATCTGAGGGCTTCCTCAGTATCTCTTATTCTGAGAGACTCAGTTAACCGATCGTTCTTCTCACTCAGTTGTGCATTCACATTCACTGTGTGAGTATGAGTCTCCTGCAGCCTTGAGAAGTCAACCATCAATTGCTCTAGGGCGAGCTGAAGGTCGAGTTCTCCTGCTGAATCTGAGCTAAACTCAGGTGCGTGATCAGGAGAAGAGGCAGAAGAACATACCTCATCATCTGCCATCAGGCAGAGGTCATCATACTCCTCATCTGAAAAGAGTTCAGGAGACCGGCGTCCAGGGCCATCTGATTCTGAGGAATCCTCAGCTAACAACGCTCTTCGGTCTGAAGCCCTGAGCTCTCTTTTGGCTCTTCGATCTTCTCGCTCTCGAGCACTGAGCTCCGGACAATCATACTGATAATGTCTGGACTTTTTGCAGTGGTAGCACTGATCTGCGTCAGATGAAAGTTTCTTGTCAGTGTACCTTTTATCAGAGGATTCCCTCCTGCTCCCCGATGATCTTTCAGATTTGGAGCTGGATCTTCTGGACTCATCCTCTCTCCTCTTTTCATCTCTGCGTCGCTCAGGCTCATTGCGATCCCTCCTGGAATCTGAGCCTCTTCTTTCTTCTTTCCGGGGGCTAGATCTCCTGGGGCTGGAGTACCTGCGATCACGGGTGTCAGTATAAAATTTCTTATACCTGCCAAAACGAGAGTTCAGTTTCTCGAATCGCCGTGCCATCAGGCTGTACTCCAAGGCTAGCTCATCTTTGTTCATCTCTTTCAGAGACTTGGAGCCAGATCCAGTCTCAGGCTCAGGAGTAGCTTTAAGAGCCACGCTCTTTTCCTTTTCAGATGTCTTCTCCTCACCAACTTCCTCACTGATAACACCCATCTTCTTCCTCTTATTAAGGTCAAATTCCAGAGCCTTTAACTCAGAGAATAGGTGTGAGTGAGTAATGTTTGTAAGGTCCTGAGTGTTTTTCAACAAAATTACTCCTGTGTCCCATCTTTCAGGGAGACAATTCAGGATTTTAGAAGACACCTCCCTCTTGGGAAACTCCTTCCCAAGGGTTGCTAGCTCGTTCATCATCTTAATGAACCGAGCTTCCATCTGATCGATGGACTCTCCCTCTAGCATCTTGAAGGCCTCAAACTTCCTGATTGCAAGATCTCTCTTGTTTTCTTTAATCTTTTCAGAACCTTCGCTCATCTCCCTCAGAGTATCCCAGATTTCTTTAGCTGTTTTCAGATGCATCAGCCTGACCGAGTTCTCGTAAGAAACAGTGTGGAGTATAATGTTTTTGGCAACATTATCCAGTCCTATTTGCTTAATCTGATCAGAATTAAGCGCGGACCTCTCCACTTCTTCATCTCCGGCGGCTGGAACAGGGACATTGCCAGCAACAGGCCAAGTCGTCTGAAGATTTCTCATAAATCTGATTGGCCCATGTTCAATCACCTGTGGCATCTGATCATGGATAGAATAGAGATGTGCAAGAACCCTGAATTTCCAATAATCATAGTTGTCAATAGAGAATTCAGGAAGATTGCCCTCGAGGCGTTTGGAACCGGATGCCATGATATGCAGTTTTTCAGAAACAAGATCAGTTCAGTAGACCACCAAAAGTTTCTCCTCAGAAACTGTTGATAAACAAAGTCAGTGATCTTTTGAACCACTGCTCTGATACCACTTGTTGGTCCCAAAACGAGTTAGATCAGTGTATGGGAGGGGATACACTGATGTCAGATTTTTCTGAAAGACTCAGAAAAATGCTCCAACGTACTCAGTCAGGAATCCCTGAAGTACTCAGTATGCTGAATGTCCGCAGGGGCAGCAGGGACGGTTCAGTAACGAGTCAGATAAGCAGAGTAAGAGTAAAGTGCCCGGAGACTCAGTAGAGATAACAAACCTACTGATTGCCCGGAAGCGAGTCAGTTGGACAACTATCTCAGTGAGTCAAAGTACGTGCGGAAAGTGAGCCCTTAGATTCTACTCGTTTTAGTTTCTGAAAACGTTTTCTCTGAGTTGCTTAGTAAATAGGTGGTTAAGGCTGAGTGCACAGTATTCAGATTCAGGATGATTGATTCAGTCCTGAAGTTAAAACCAATGCAGTATGTTCAGTTTAACATGATGACATTTATGATCCTGAACAAAACAGTAAATCAGCACACAGGGGACTTTTTAACGTGGTTCGGAGAAAACCAACTCCTACGTCCACGACCTGATTTAACAGGAAGCTATCCTCAAAACCCTGAGGATAGGTACTTGGGTTTTACGTGCCAAGGGACACGAATAGCCAACTTCCTTTCTTAGGAACTGACCCCTGGGCGTTTTACAAGTCCCAGTCCTTCTAACCAACCTATCTCACACTTTGAGAGGTTTGGTATTCTGGTTTCCAACTAAGATAGCTCTAGCAATACAAATCAGTGCTAAATATTAGAGCTATCGATCTAAGCAAATACAGAGCGAATCCTACTACAACACTAGGGAAATTTAATTGCAGAGTGTTGTTTATGATATGCTTTGTGTTCTTGGATTCTTGAGAGTTCTCTTGGAAATTTCCCGTTAACCTTGTATGGGTGCAAGGTTCTCCATATTTATAGGCGAGATTCAAAATAGATCCGTTGGAGGAGATCAAATCAAATCTTTCCTATTTTAGGTAGATTGCAGGCTAGGAATACTGTTCGACCTACCCGCCATGCTTATTCTGGCAAGTTGTCACATCACCTGCAACCTTTTGAGATGCATTAAATGCCGCATTAAATGCTGCGCAGACTCCGTGCTTACGTGTTGAAAGATCATTGGCTCTCCGTTATAACGGCTAGTTGACCTTCAGACATTTATCCTTCCTCGTACATTCAATGCTCTGAGTCTCTTGTAATAACTCAGTCTGAACGTGTGCCTTAATGGAGTCTTACTGACATTCTTTTTGTCTCTTGTCCCATAGCATAAATAACCTTTCTTCTTTGGACTGACAAGATTCAGGTATTCTGAACCACAGCCTAAGTCCGGTCCACTGTGCATTCCTCACAGCCTGATAGGTTATTCAGCTCAGTATGTGTTACCTTTTTGCTTCGGACTTACATGATTCAGGTAAACTGAACCAAGGCCCAAGTCAGGTCCTATGTGCATTCAGCACAGCCTGATAGGTAATACTTACTCTTCACTGACTGAGTTCTGTCCTGAACATGCTTAGTGTATTCAGTAGAAACATCAGACAATGGTACTTCAGGATTGACTTCAGGAAGAATCAGCAGGCTTCGATCTTCAGTTTCAGAACAGACAATCTTCAGCGAGACTGACTGACTTCTTCAGAATGGTTTACACTTCAGACTTCAGTAAATTGGGTCGACTCCAATATTCTTCAGTCTTCAGTATGGTCCTTCTGTACTGAATCTCTGACCTAACTATCCTGAGCTATTTTATCCTGAACACTATACTTAGGCAAATTCATCCGGGGTTTTGGGATCTAATCAAAATACTAAGATTGTCCCAACACTTTATATTGAGATAGATTTTGCTAAGGATATAGACATAGACTCGGTTATTGATGAATTTTATGTTTTGAAATCTCGTAGGGCACAAATCGAAATATTTTGTTATGTAAATTTTTTAATGTGTCGAAGTGTTTATTTTTTAGCCCACCCCACTACTAATTCCTGGATCCGCCCCTGTTTGGCATGATCGCCTTGGATATTCTAGTCCCATTATGATGAGACGAATAGTTAAAAACACACATGGTCATTCATTGAAAAATAAAAGGGTGTTAAATACGAATGAATTACATATATTGCTTGCTCACAAGGGAAGTTCATTACTAGACCTTCACCCGCTAAAAGGGGACGGAATCGCTTGCATTTCTAGATCGAATTCATGGTGATATATGTGGGCCTGTAGATCCACCATGCAGACCATTTCGATATTTTATGGTGATGATTAATGCATCAACGAGATGGTCATATGTATGTCGATTTATCCTCTCGCAATCTGGCATTTGCGAGGTTACTTGCTCAGACAGTTAAATTAGGAGCACAATTTCTAAATCGTCCAATTAAAATTTTTATCTAGACAATGCAGGTGAATATTCATATCAATTGAATTAAAAGATTACAGTTAATTGCTAGACCAGTGCTCATGAATCAAGACTTTCTTTGCCTTCTTTAGAAATTCTATATTACATGTAGCAATACTTGTTCAAATTCGACCGACAAGTTATAATGATCTTTCTTCCCTACAATTAGTTTTTGGCTATGAGCCCAATATATCACATTTAAAAAATTTGCATGTGCAGTTTATATTCCAATTGCGCTGTCACACCATACTAAATTGGGTCCCCACGTAGATTGGGAGTATATGTCGGGTACAAATCACCTTCTGTAGTAAAATATATTTTGCCATCAACAAGTGATGCATTTACTGTATGATTTGCAGATTATCATTTTGATGAATCTCATTTCCCAATATTAGGGACGATAAAGATCAACCGAAGAAGAAAATTACTACCTCCATCCCCCCAAAAGTCTGCAGTACTTTTGGGAGCATAATATTTTAAAAAAAAGTGTAATTAGTAGAATGTGTAGGATGGAAATTGTGAGGCAGAGGTTTTGAGGATGGGGATTTAAAGGAATATTTCTATTTTGGGAGTATGCAAACTTTTATGAGACTAATTAAAAAGGAAAGTATGCAAACTTATGTGGGACAGAGATAGTAATTAGAAAATAAAAATGAATTTCCATGGTCCTCGAACAAAAGAATGAGAACTTGAGTTCAAAGGATTATACATTTGCAACAAATTACAAATCAATTACTGGATGCATTTAGTGACTCCAGAAGTCTGACTAAATAACATATTCTAGCAGAAAATATATCGATACAAATTGATATTCCTAAAGGACAAATATCAAGTGCTAATGAGTCTAAAGCACGCCAGAAGCGTGGTAGACCTCTTGGTTCCAAAGATAAAATTTCTCGAAAGAAAAGGGAATTAAATAAAAGTGACAAATTAAAAGAAAATGAAGGACTTATACTTAGTGAGAAAATTCCACCTCCAGAAGGTTGCCTCTGAAGATGTTGCTCTTGAAGAAGAGAATGAGATTATAGAAGCTTCAATAAATTTTGTCAATACAAGAGAAAGATGGAATCGAAGAGAAATAATTGTTGATGATATTTTTGCATATAAAGTAGCACTTGAGGTTATGGAAGAAAATGAGGATCATGAGCCTAGATCAGTTGATGAATGTCGGCGTAGAAATAATTGGTCAAAATTGAAATATGTAATCTAAGTTGAATTGAATTCACTAGCAAAACAAAAAGTATTTGAACCTATAGTCCAAACATCCGAAGGTGTAAAGCCAGTAAAATATAAATGTGTATTTGTTCAAAAGAGAAGTGAGAAAAATAAAATTGTGAGATATAAGACACTATTGGTAGCCCAAAGTTTTTCACAAAGACCTTGATTTGATTGTGATGAAACATACTCCCCTGTAGTGGATGCGATCACATTTAGGTATCTTGTAAGTTTTACCGTGCATGAAAAATTTGACATATATTTGATGGATGTTATCACAGCATATTTGTACGGTGGTCTTGAAAAAGATATCTATATGAAAATTCCTGAAGGATTTAGCATACTTGAAGTATGCAAATCAAATCCAAAAGAATTTTTTTCTATCAAATTACAAAGGTCTTTGTATGGGCTCAAGCAACTTGGACGCATGTGATATAATTGACTTACAGAATGTCTAATTAAAGAAGGTTATACAAATGGCCCAATATGCCCATGAGTAGTCATAAAGAAAGATGTATCAAATTTTGTGATAATTGCAGTATATGTTGATGACCTCTGTAAGCAATTGAAACTAATTACCAAAATAAAAAAAAATAACATGTAGAAATTATGTGTTAAATTTATTATTGGAAATTTGGATAAATTTAATTTATAAATAATAAATCGAATTGGGCTTCAAAAGTCTAATAAATCAAATTGGGACTCAAAGTCTAATATGTTGATGACCTCTGTAAGCAATTGAAACTAATTGCCAAAATAAAAAAATAACATGTAGAAATTATGTGTTAAATTTATTATTGGGAATTTGGATAAATTTAATTTATAAATAATAAATCAAATCGGGCCTCGAAAGCCTAATAAATCCAGTTGGGACTCTAAAGTCCAATTAAATATTATTTGTTCTTGTCCTTTCATTGGTTGTAAAAAAACATGTTTCCTTGTGTCAATTTGTGAAAAAAAATAAAATGAAAATAAATGAATAAGATATATCAGATTGCTTCTGATATAAACAAACAAAGGTTTCGGTTTTGGGATAAAAGTAGAGTTAGTAAAATTTTAACCAAAGTGATGTTACTCAAAATGTTGGCACATTCAGTGTAACACTTAATCAGTTAAAGAACAGAGGAAGACTCTAACTCTATTTTAAAGTTGGAGTTAATTTTTCATACACTATATAATATTCTATGATACCATCAGGGCGAAACAATTCACTATTAAGATAATGAATACAAACAAGAAACAGTTTAGCCTTAGTTGAATCTAAAGTGATAAAATGTAAAATAGACTTGTCTAAAATGATCTATCGAGGAATGCTAAAGAAACCATATCTACTAGCATCTTGGATAGACCTCGAGAAACAATGGTCCTACTAGTCTGGATGCACTAAACAGTTAACAACTAGTACTCGATTGAATTTGTCATTTGGTGGTTGAAGTCCCGTCTCTATTTATAGATGGTTGTAGATATGCAACCTCTATTCTTAGATCCTTTGAGAATGATCTAGAATATCTTCAAGTAACTGTCCAGTAATAGTCAATGTTGTTCTTTTGTTAACTGCCAGTGTTCCAACAATGGATGCAACATCATAACTCGGTCAAAGTGGCAGTTATTCTCTCTCCCATGCTATGTAACCGCATGATCTAGAATTCTCCCCTTTATTCTTCAACGTGGTAGATCCTTCTAGAATATTGAAGAATGATCTTGATCGTCAAACTTACAGTCAACAATATTGAGAGTAACATTAAGTGCAACATGAGAATAAAAACAGTAACACTTGAAAGAAAGGTTAAATTATTGATGTTATGTCAGTCAAAGTAATATTGGTGGTAACACCAACATCAGCAAATATTTGGGCCTCTAAATCCTATAACTCTTTTGGATCTTTAAAGTCCATGATATCAAATCCGATCTCTAAAAATTCTAATAAATTAAATCTTCACGATCTTGAAGATTATCAAATCAGGCATCTTTTGCGAGTATTCCCCAAATCATACAAATCTGGCCTGTAAATCTAGAATCCTACACCTATAAATAGAGTCTCATTCTAGTCATTTTTCATTCACAACAACATACAGAACATCAAGAGCATCAGAGCTTGGAAAGAAGTAATAAAATCAAAGACTCTGGGCAACCTTGAAGATTCAAATGCGTTCTTCATGGCTTCAAGAGTGTTCTTCGAGTTCTTCATCAACAAAGGTAGTTTGATCCGAGATTACAGTGCAAAGCCTCTGATCGTCGTTCTTCATTAACAAAGGCGGTTTGATTCGGGGTTATGGTGTAAAGCCTACAATTGTCGTTCTTCATCAACAAAGGCATTTTGATCTGAATTATGATGTGAAGCCTCTGGTCGTCGTTCTTTATCAACCAAGGTAGTTTGATCCAAAATTATGGTGCAAAGCCTCTGGTCGTCGTTCTCCATTAACAAAGGTGGTTTGATCTAGAATTACAGTGCAAAGCCTCCGGTCAGCGTTCTTTAACAAACACAACATTCAGAACAATTAAAGAAGACCAGAGCTTGGAGAGAAGCAGCAAGGTCCAAGATTTTGGGCATCCTTGAAGATTCAAAGGCGTTCTTTGCGGCTTCCAGAGTATTTTTCGAGTTCTTCATCAACAAAGGCATTTTGATTCGGGATTACGGTGTGAAACCTCCGGTCAGTGTTCTTTATCAACAATAATGTTTGATTCAAGAAACACGGCATTAAATTCCCCAGTTAACGTTCAACTACAAGTCCTCAACCACAACAATGCTTTTTTATCCACAACAACCCCCAAAGGGCATCCAAAGGTGAACACTCAACAGAGTCCTTCCAACAAAACAATATTTGTTGGTCCCAAAATGAGCCTGAATCAGTGTACGGGGTACACTAGTACCAATTTTTCCTTTTCAGTAATAACTCTTTAAGACTCAGTCAGCTTAAACTGGCAGTGGTCACTGAAACTGAAGTCTCGAGAACTGATAGCTCAGGAACCATATACACTGAGTCCTGAAATTTGCTCTGAGTGAGTTCAGTAAAGATAACCCACCTACTGACTGCTGAGAAGCTGGTCAGTTGGATAGCTATCTAAATAAGCCTTTTACGTGCGGAAGTGTGAGCCCTGAATTATACTCATTTTAGTATTTCTGAAAATGTTTAGCTTAATTCTGAAAGCGTGGTTAAGGACAGTACTTAGATTCAGATTCAGGAAGACTATTTCTTCCTGAGTTTTGAAACAATGCTAAATGCTCTACTGATCTGATGATATGACAGTTTAAATATGCAAAATAAGTAAATCAGCACACAAGGGTTTAACGTGGTTCAGAGACTCAAGCTCCTACGTCCACGGCTTGATTAAACAGGAGCAATCCACTCTTGGGATTGGATCTTGTATTTTAACGTGCCAAGATGCACAACAGTCTCCTTCCTCTCTAAGGAATTCAACCTCTGGGTGGTTTTACAAGTCCCAGTCCTTCCACCTCACCAACTCACAACTTTGAGTGGTTTAGCTTTCAGTCTCCAACTATGGTGTGATAATCCTTACAGACAAAGTTATAATAAGGATGGACTATCACTCTAAGCTAAAAACAGAAAGATTCTCTAACAACACTAGGGAAATTTAAAACTTGCAGAGTGTTGTATGCTTGAGTGCTTTGAGCGCTAGAATCTTGATTAATCTCGTCTTCAAAATTTCTCGTAACCTTATTTCGGTGCAAGCCCTTTTATATTTATAGGAGAGATTTGTAATAGATCTGTTGGAGGTGATCAAAATAAATCTTCCTATTTTAGGTAGGTGGCAGCTTTACTTTTCACCATGCTGTTTTGGTGAAAGTCTTCTGCTGCGGCCTACGACTGTGAACATTTAATGAATGTGTCAGCTCCGTACCATGAATACTCCGAGTGTTTTGCAACTTTTACTCACGTATAAATGTTTGTCTTTAGTGGATCTTCTGATATTCTCTTTGTTCTCAGTCTTTCAGCATAAATGTTGCCCCCAAACGGTCAGTAACATTTCCTACCAGGACTTACAAAGTGTTAATTGAATGAACATTTAGCCTGATTACTCAGGTTACTTCTGCCTTTACTAATACATTTTGTCCTGACTGCTCTTAGAACAATCAGTAGAACTCTATCAGTGGTCTTCTCAGGATTGCCTTCTCAGGATCGATCTTCTCAGCATCAATCTTTTCAGGAACGATTTTTAGGATCCTCAGGATGACTAAGCTTCAGGACAGTTTACTTGAACTTGTTCTTCATAATGCTTTCTGTCCTCAGAGATGGTTCTTCCTGACCTTGATCTTCAGGACATCTCCCTCTTAATCCAGCCTTCAGGATGGTTCCCCCCGAACTGAGTACATGTGAATATAAAATGACTAATCTATCCTGAGTCTATACAATCCTGAAACTGTACTTAGGCAAATCATCTTTTCAGGGTTTTCGGATCTGAATCAAAACAACTCAGTTAATATCCCAACAATATTAATTTGAAAGAAGGCTAAACGCCCTCAAATTAATATCAACTTCATTATCAAATTCGGACCAACTCTAATAAATTAACATAGTCCTTCCAAAGGCAGTGTTAATTAGAAATAAGGCTCAACACTCTCAATTAATGTTCCACTCCAAAGTCAACTCTGGACCAGCTCCAGAAAAATCGCAAATCAAGTAAATACTCGAAGAGAAAAATCAGAGGATTAAATAGAGATTGGACCAGAAACAATCGCTTGATTTTTAAATTTAAACAAATTCTTTGTAATTTCTTTTCACATTTATTAAAAAGAAGATATTCATTTTTGTGAAAAATTCGCAGGTTACAACCTCAATTTAATTGGACCTCCTGAAGAGACAGTTTCATATTTGAAGAAAGAATTTGAGATCAAAGATTTTGGATAGACTAAATTTTGTCTTGGTTTGCAAATTGAACAATTAGAAAGTGAGATCTTGGCCCACTAAACTGCTTATACCTAGAAGGTCTTAAAACGGTTCTACATGGATAAAGCACATCCATTAAGTACTCTAATGGTCCTCCGGTCTCTTGATTCGAATAAGAATCCCTTTAGACCACAAGAGCCTTCATCCTGCAGTACCATATCTCAGTGTTATTGGTGCACTAATGTATCTTACTATTGTACAAGACCATATATACCATTTACAGTGAATTTATTAGCAAGATTTAGTTCATGTCCTATACGATAATATTGGAATAGTATAAAGCACAATTTTTTCACTATCCCCAAGGAACAATTGATCTTGACTTATTTTACTCAAATAAATATCAACATTATATTGTTATGCTAATTTTGGGTATTTATCAGACCCACTTAAAACAAGGTCTCAAACTGGATATGCAATTATATGTAGTGGAATTGCAATTTAATAGCGATCTACAAAATAGTCACTTGTTGTCACATCTTCAAATCATATTGAAATTATAGCAATTCATGAGGCTAGTTGAGAGTGTGTTTGGCTAAGATCAATGATCAATTATATCAAGAAAAATTGTAGATTGTCACATGACAATAAATACCCCAACTGTATTATTTGAAGATAATACAACTTGTACAAATCAACTGAAAGGGAGATATACTAAAGGAGATAGAACGAAACATATTCTCCAAAAGTCTTCTTCACTCATAATTTACAAAAGAATAGTGAAATCAATGTGCAAAAAATTTTGATCAAGTGAGAACTTAGCAGATTTATTTACCAAGGCATTACCGACTGCTACTTTTAAAAAATTGGTGAAGCCTATTGGAATGGGTTGATTAAAGAATTTTAAATGAAGTTTAAATTAGGGGAAGAATTAATACACTAAGTAATATGTACTCTTTTTCCTTACTTGGATTTTTATCCCAATGAGTTTGTTTTCCCTAGTAAGATTGTAACGAGGCATATTAGTCGTTACAACAGACCGAGGGAGAGTGTTATGAAAGATATGAATGTCCTTGGAGGTTACAAGAGAATATCAATGGTGTGTTTTGAAAGATATGAATGCTCCTAAAGGTTACAAGAGAATTTCAATGGGAGTTACAAACAATGATGTAGAACTCTTTATGTACATTTAATTGTCCTAGTAAATTATCATTAAGTACATTCATGTGTGAGCTCCATATAAATAGAGGTCATGACACCTTATTTTTTACATACCAAAATTGAATAAAAAATAAGTTTTACAATAGTTTAGTTTTTTTTTTCTGAAACAGTTTTTCTTTTTTCTTAAAAGTATAATTAATTCATCTCTTGTTTTTCTCTCTTAATTTAATAAGAAAAGAAGGTGGATTAGCAATGCACATAAATCATTCTTAATTTATTTTTTTGGTTTACTAAGTTTACACCTAAATAGTTAGAGTGATTATTGGGTGCACACATGTACCCAAAATTCAATTCAATTTTGAGAGTCAGCTCATTGATCGAATATGCTGAGAGTGGCTAGTAGGAGGCTCTGTTTTCTGACATGAAATTATATGAAATTGGAGGCCTCTTTCTCAATCTTAAAAATGTATGAATTTGGACCTTAGAATTCGGTCATGGTGGGATGATACTTAGGAGTCAGGGACATAGATTTCAGCCATGGCAAAACCTCGATAACCCCACCGCCACTTGCCTCTGCCCCCATAAATAATCAAAAATAAAATAATTAAAAAAACTTGAGAAATTGTGCAGGCGTAAACAAATAAGTATTTACCGAATATTTGTGTGTGCATGTTAGATTTGAACGGTTTATGAAGGGAACCTTGTAGAGCGAGAAGTCAAATAACTGTTGTAGAAATTCTCTTTTACTATATTCTTTCATTTTCTGAGGTAGGATTTTGCTATCAATATAGAAGGGTTTCAGTATGCATTCCTCTGTTTTCTTGACAAATAATTTATACAATTGAATTATATTTTATTCATTACTTAATAATTGAATATGTAAATTAATAAATGAATATATCCAAAGACCAATTTATAATACCCAAAAAATATGTGAGTAATATCCAGAGAACAATTGAGTAATACTCCATGCTATATTCAATAATACCTAAAGAGCAACTCACTAATACCCGAAGAACAAGTTAATAATACCCCAAGAACAACTCATTAATATCCCAAGAATAATTCTAAGTAATACCTCAAGAAAACTCAGAAATACCCTAATAACAAGTCAGTAATACCCGAAGACCAAGTTAGTATTACCCCAAGAATAACTCACTATACACCAAGAACAAGTCTGTACTACCCGAAGAATAAGTTAGTAATACCTCAAGAACAGCTCACTAATACTCCAAAAATAAGTTTAAGTAATACCCCAAAAATAACTCACTAACATCTCAATTGCTAATACCTGAAAAATAATTTACTAATATCTAAAATACAACTTAGCAATACCCGAAGAATAATTTAGTAATACCTGAAGAACAAGTCATTAATATCTCAATTACCAAAAAAAATACATAGTGTAGTGTGTACTATGTATTTTTGAAAAATCAAATTAAAATTGAACTTAAATCCAAGTCTGTGGTATGCACCCAATTTCACATAATTTTCGTGAAACAGTTAATACTATGCAAATCTATATAGTTGTATTTGGGACGATGAAAAGATTAATAATAGGGCAGCATATTACAAATATAATTTTAATAGGTGCACTTTCTATAAAAAAAATATTATTTTAAGATAAAAAATGATATAAAATATTTTACGGTGTGAAACACGCAATATATATAAAAAATTTGCGAATTCATAATCAGGCCGTGTCGAATTTTGGTAATTTTCTCAAATTCTTGCGCAAGCACAATTTCCAGATTTTTCGCTTTCATAAGTATATATTTATTTGTATATAAATAATTATTTTATTTTATAATAACACATATAAAATAGTAAAAAATGTGTTATTACATGAATCAATATATCTAGCTTTAAAGGATGATGATTAAATTAAAAAAAAACATATTTGTTCTTAACAAAAATATAATTTATCCTACTGTAACACACGTATGCCCATATAGTAAAACAAACTGGGGAGCAAATCTTCACCGAAGAAAATGACTCGGCCCTGAAGTTGGATTTGAACTTGTTAAAGGAGCACAGATTGAAGTTAACGCACAAAAATGCTACCTACAAACAACAATTCGAAAGACATTCAATTCTAAGTCAGACTCAGAAAATTCAATGAGGGCGACCTGGTACAGAAAAAGACAAATGAGACATCTAAAGATGTATTCCGTCCCAACTTGGAAGGACCTTTCAGGGTAACAAAATGCTCACTGAATGGGGCATATACGAATTAGAACTTCCGGACGGAACGCCTGAACAATACCCTTGGAACGCATCTCACCTCAAGAAATACTTTCAGTGAAATAGCCCAATACCAGAGGGGACATGTAGTCCCACGATTATTGTTGTACTAGTTGTGAAGAAAAATTCTCATTATCATTTCAGTTTAAAATAATTGTAAGTCCTGCGCCCATCTCATAGAGCCCTTAGCTTAAGGACCTACCTTTCACCTATTCAGGATAAGCTATCGTCCCAAAAATCTGAAGAGCACATGAGTTCTAAAGGCAAGATAAGTTCGAAAACATCAGCGAGCTAATAATCTTGCTTATAAATGCTTCCATAGTTAGGATCGAGCGAGTTAATTATCTCACTGAATCCTGACACCTCAAAACCTTTCCAAGTAAAGGCACATCCGTCTGGGTCGGGTCGGCGAGCTAATTATCTCATGAACGCACGGCTCAGGCGCTAGAGTTCAGGCGAGCTAATTATCTCAGTGAACCCAACCTAAAGTTATCTTGATGATCGACCTTCAGGGGAGCTAATTATCTCACTGAACTCATTTCTTTGAACTCTTTAAAGAGCACTAATACGACATATTCAGTGAGCTAATTGTCTTGCTTACAAACTATTGTCTATCAAGGGTCAGGCAAGGTAATTATCTCCCTAATCCTAAGTCTTATATCTTTTATTAGTTACAATTTAACACACGATTCAGTTCATTTTTTAAAAAGTTGTACTCCAGTTTCAGTTTTTCAGGACATGATCTTCAGAATTCTGAGCCAAAATATTCAGGAGTTCATTCAGAAAAAGTAACTCAGGAATTGACAAAGTATCATTTTTTAAAGTGTAAAAGTTACAAAGGGTGCTCCACTCAGGGAGATTACAAATCCTGAACCTGACAACTATTACAAGAACTTCCTATCTGCTAGCCCGAAAGTGATATAATCTTCGATAAGTTGTATCTCCTACATATTAGGCACGCCATGGCGGCCGCTGTGGGTTACGGTGGCCGAAAGCTGAAAGTTCGCCATCTAAGACCACTAGTGGACTGATCGATAAAAAAGAGTTATCTCGGATCCTAACTGTTAGAGCACCGAAGGAGGACTCAGGGAAAAACGATAAGTTAGAACAATCTGTCGTAAACCCCACGCCCATAACCACCGAGGAGGAAAATAGAATGCAAAGCCAGAGGATCGGGTAGGGGATGTGACCCGAGCCTGAAGAAAAATAAAAAGGAAGAGTCATGCTAACCTCCCAAAGGCGTGAAGATTCTTACCTAAACAAATAATGAGGGTGCTAAGGAAACAAGATCCATTACAGATCCATCATCTTCACTGAGATTAAGTTTTCTTAAGAAACGAGACATTTGTCCCATTAATTTTTTTTTTTTAAAAGTTAAACATGGAAAGTTGTCTTAACACCCACGATCTTTAGGTCATGACCTAATGTGGGCACGAAGTAAGACACGACATGTAAACGTGTACATTAGGGCTTAGCTCTAAATATTATAAATAGGTTCATTCTTGACTGAAAGAAAGGGCCGGCAACCATTGTCAATCCCTTTTATTTACAGCTTTCTTTTAGCTTACAAAAAATAGTTAAATACAAGACGTAGCACATTAAAGTCCTAGCCCAAACATGCGGCTAGGCAGATCTTGGAGTCATTTTACTTACAGTTTATACATTGTCGTTCCTTAAAGTCCACTGTAATTTCTTGGAACAAATAACTACTCCCTCAGTTTCCCAAATTTATTTTTATTTGTGTGGGCATTGATTTTAAGAAATATGATATAAAGTGGATAAAGTAAGGGTATTGTGGAATAATTGTGGGGTCCACTAGAGAATAAAGTGATTATTTGTGAGTGTGATAATAAAATAATATTTTCTAAAAGAGGAATGTGAATAAATTGGGGGGACGGACGAAAATAGAAAGTGAGAATAAATTTGGGGGACGGATGAAGTATTTATTAACACAAGTACATGTATATATACACGTTTCTTGATCATTTTAAATAAATATTTTTAATAAAATTTATAAATTAATAATCATTGAAATCTTTTTTTCACTAATTATTAATACGAATGTATGTATACATGTTTGGTGATTGTTTATTTAAAATATTTTTAATAAAATTATAAAATAGTCATCTTTGTAATCTAATTTTACTACTTATAAAAAATATACATCTTTCTTGATCGTTTTAATTAAAATATTTTTAATAAAATTATAAAATATTCACTTTTTAGTCTTTTTTCGCTATTTATTAACATGAGTGCATGTACACACGTAATTTTTTATCCTTTTAATTTGGCTTCATTAATATATAATTAACAAATTAAAATTAATTAATATTATACTACTATAATATTTATATGTACTAAATTAATTAAAAATATAATTTTTGATAAAAAATTACATTAGACAGTGGTTATTAACCATTGTTCGAAGTTATTAACCGTTGCCTAAGCCGCATTAATAAAGTGATTTTAAACCATTGTCTACGCCACACTTAGAGTGCAGTTTCAAACCGCTGTCTAAGGTGTAACTTTGGACAACAGTTCAAAATCGTTGTCTAAATTTTTTTTTTTTTTAATTTATGTCAAAACCAGTCTCCAAAGTGGATTTTAAAAAATATATTTAAATGGAGCTATCTAAGTTAAAACGTGTAGTAATGTGATAGATATGGTAAAAAGAATAAGGAGTATATCTATTACTCCCTTGTCCCAAATCTTGCCTTATAGAAAGGTCGACACAAAATTTAAGAAAAAATAGAATATGTGAGTGTGAAAGTAAATACTCGCTCCATTTCACATGAATTTGTACACTTTTTTATTTGGATGTCCCACAAAAATCTGCACACTACTAAAATCTTAATTTATATGCACACTCATAAAATTATACACATGTTTACCATATATAATTGTTTTATTGACTTTTGTGAAAAAAATGAGTGGACTATCTCATTTTTAAGGTGTGAAGTTGAGAAGTCTTAAAAGAGAAAATATATAAAATAAAATAAAATAAAAAAGGTTAGAACAGAGGGGATATATTTTAAGATTTTAATCAATAAGAGCATATTAGATAATTTTAGTTATATTAAATTAAAAAAATATTATGAAAAGTGTATCTATAAAAATGAATTTGTTTTTTTTTTTTTTTGCCTTTACCAATAGTGGAAAGGCCTAGGTTATTTACACTAGCCTCTTCGGTATATAAACTACCTCCTGTTCGTAAATTATTATTTTTTTTAAAAAAATTAAACATTGTGAAATTGAGATTTTTTCTAAAAATTTATAAAATTTACAAAAAGAAAATGGTAAATATACTAGCTAGTGAAAATAACTTGGGCCTAATCGAAAAGAATTTGAATTTCCATGTTTAAATTTGGGCCAGTTCTTCCACTTATGTATACTGTTGGGCTTCAATTTAAATCAAGAAGGCCAATTAAACATATTGTTTGATTTTCAGTTTTAATTATTCGACCTTTGTATTCTCTTCTAAAAAAATATATGAATAAATAAACAAAAACATCGTTCTTTTTCAACGAAATATTCGTTTGATTTTTTAGGACGAGAAATTAGCAAGAAAGATTGAACAAATCAAGCCAAATATTTGATGCCAAATTTAAGATTAATCAACCTGTCACTCTAATCTAATTTAATAAAATATTGTATCTTAATACTTTTGAACTAGTGATGCTTAGATAGAAAAAATATTTAAATTGCTTAAAGTTTTTGTTAGGAGTACTCATTTTTTATTAAAATTTTATCACTTTTTAAAATTACTAATATTTTTTATTAAAAAAATATAGATTTCATATTATGAGACAGTCCTATATGAATATTTTTTCTTGTTTTAATACCTTTTATAGCAACACCAAGAGTCTTATGCTCATAATTTGAAACACTTTTCTTACTCGATTAATTTAAAGTTTCATTTTACTTATTGCACTAAGAATTTAGAAAAGAAAAATATATTTTCTTCTAGAGACTTTGAAATGATACATATTTTTTTTAAAAAAATTTATATATAAAGTAATGACATATAGATAAATGGACAGTGCTAAATATACAGACGTCCATACATCCAAACAAGGGTAATTTTAGAAATAATAGACACAAGTTAAATGTCATTTTTACCCTTCACTTTTCTCTCTCATAATTCAAACTTACACTTCAACTTTCTCTCTCCTAAATTGTATTTCCAATGCAACACTCAACAGTCAACTAAAATTCATTAATGAATACGGTAAAGATTGTCCTCTTAAATCTCTTTCAATAGTTTTTTCTCTTCCATTTTAAATTCTTTTACAAATTTTATATTCAACAAACCTTCTCGAGTTAAATTATTTATTTTAAAATTATATATATTATTAATCTTGAATTAAATTATTTATTTAAAAAAATCAAATTAAATCATTTAATTTTAAAAAAATAATCAACATATTCGTATGAATTAAAATATTCAAATTAATTTTATTATAAAAATATATTCCACTCTGATGATAAGTTAACAAAAAAAAAAAAAATCGAAACTATATTAGGGTGGGAGTTAAAAAATATTATTAAACTATATTTATGCTTTAATAAGTGGGTTTGTGGATGAGTGAAATTAGGGTGAGAGTTAATTATTACTATGTCGATAGTTAATTAATACTCACTCTTTCCCACAGTTCGCATGTTTCCATATATCACAATTAACTAGAACATAATCAATTTGTTAATTCAAATTCAAATTCAAATTAGAATCTTATTAAATTGATTCTTGAAAATTACTATTCATGGTTTAGTGATAATTTAATTAAAAAAAATTAAAATTCGTAATAAATAAATTAGAATAATAAATCAAACTGAAAAATAAAAAAATGTCCAATTTAAACGCTAATTATTTGAATTAAAAAGACGATCAATGTACATAATTTATTTGAATTACAAAAATATTAATTAAAATAAATTTTTTTGACCTATATATAATATATCCCAAAATAAATTAGAATTAAGATATTTAAAAATTTTACAAATGTGAATTAGTAATTTATTTACATATTCTATAAACAACGGATCTATCATTATGCAAAACAATTTATTTATGAAACTATGAGTTAAATGAAAATATAAAAAGGTTTATTTATTGTAATAAAAAAATTTACAATAATATATTTATTCACACCTTACAATTCCTTGATCAAAGTGATTGATGATAATAAATGATAATTTAAAAATATCAGATTTTTAAATTCAAATTCAAATTTTAATGTATAGATAAATTTATGTAGTGAATATTTACAATTACAATTGTTGTATACATTTGAGGGAATGTTGTTAAATTTCCTATTTAGGGAAAATTACAAAATGGTTCACAAAATTGACACAAATTACAAATAGATTTCTGTGTAGAAAAAAATATGTTTCTGTGCAGGAAAAAATTATACTTCTGTGCAGAAATTATGAACCAATTTGTAAATATAGCTACTTTTTTAAACCAATATGTATGTTACCCTTAAATTTATAGAAATGGGTTAAATAGTATGAATTAACGTGAATTTTAGATTATCTTGTCTTTATAATTCATATAAAGAGATTTAGTTTTTTACAATAATATACTTATTCACACCTTATAAAATATATACACGGATTATTTAAAATTTAAAAATTTATTTAATTTGTAATGGCCACAAAAATATACTTATTATAAGTTAAATGAAACTATAGAATTATTTGGTTGTACATGTTTTTGAAATTTTAAAATTTTAAATTTCAAACTTTAAATTCACTAATGTTTCAAAAATTAAATCTAATTTCATAGATCAAATTTCTTGATTTAAAATTAATTGGTCAATTTTTTTTTTATAATATCAATAATTCATTTAATATATCATGATACAAATCAATTTATAATATCATAATTCGTTTTATAATTTTTCTAGTTCTGTAATTCGTTTTATAATTGATATTTATATTGTTAAAGTGTTTCATACTATGAAAATTAGTAATTCAATTAGTATGAACGCTAGTACCACTATCAATAGTACACTAGCACTTTATAGTACTAATGTTGATACTACTTAAATGTAAGTTGAAATCAGGTCTATGTCATTGTAATATATCTTAAGAATAATAATAATAATGATGATGTATAAGTGATATTTATATTGTTTAAGTGTTTCACACTATGAATATTAGTAATTCAATTAGAATGAACACTAGTACCACTATCAATAGTACACTAGCACTTTATAATATTAATGTTGATACTATTTAAATGTAAGTTGAAATTAGGTCTATATCTTTATAATATATCTTAAGAATAATAATACTAATGATGATGTATACGTGATATTTATATTATTTAAGTGTTTCACACTATGAAGATTAGTCATTCAATTAGAATGAACACTAATACTACTATCAATAGTACATCAGCACTTTATAGTATTAATCTTGATACTACTTAAATGTAAGTTGAAATTAGGTCTATATCTTTGTAATATATATTAAGAATAATAATGATGATGATGTATAAGTGATAGTTATATTGTTTAAGTGTTTCACACTATGAAGATTAGTAATTCAATTAGAATAAACACTAGTACCACTATCAATAGTACACTAGCACTTTATAGTACTAAT
>JAPKLY010002289.1:508-19980 GCA_026898435.1 Prunella vulgaris | reverse complement strand
TTTTCTTTATACCTTTGAGACGCATCACAACCACGACTTTTTAAATTTACTGATGTCTTAATTTTAATATATGCGATTTAACAAACTTGGTACATTTTTTTTTTTTTTGGTTAAGTACATTCTAATAGATGTTTATAAGTCATCCTCGTTTCACACACACTGTGACAAAAGATTATGGACTATAATTGAATAATTCTACTAATTTTTCTATTTTACAAATGGTTGCAATTGATTGTTGAAAAAAAAAAATTATTTTAACAAGATTTACATTAGAAAACTGCAACTTTTGTTTCGTGGATATGAACCTACCCTGTGAGAATTTGTGCCTAAATAGCATGTTTGAGCATTCTTTTATGTGAGATACTCTGTCATGAATTATGTTCTTCAGAACTTGTTTTGAATCTGTATCAGTCACTCTGTATGCAGACATAAGAATGATGAAGGCAATTAAGACTTACCTTTCTTTTCCAATAAAACCTACCGAATTTTTCAATGCCTTAGTAAACCCCTTTGAGCCTAAATAAAACCTTTTATTTTCCCACAAAATCATAATTATCAGTTCTCAAAGTGTGAATAAGGTGAATTATTCTTGTGAAGGTGTTAAAAAAACAAAAAAAAAAAAGAAAAAAAAAAGTGATGTTTATCGGAATAATGATGAGGATGACGAAGGACAGTATTGAAGAGATTTGAAGATGCAAATCAAAGCTTAAATATAATTCTTCCTACATTTGGTTGCAGACCACTTTGAGTCAAAATCCAGAGCCGATTTTCTTCATAACTTCACCCTAAGCCTCATTACAACCAAATAAAGTCCTTCAAAATTATGTTGCATGCATTGTTGATTGACTGACGGATGTATAACCAAGCTTATGATTGAAATATTCACGATATAGAGTCTGAGCGTAAACACTATCCACATTGAGAGATGTAAGGCGTGTGAAATCCACTGGCAAAAGTTGTTTATTCTAACAACTATCTTGTTAAAAACAAAAAAATATATATATATTTTCATCATGAAAGTTGTTAACCATAGTAAAATATCAAGATAATAGAATTATGACGTGAACTCCATACCTTTTGGTCACTTAACTTGAGCACAACAGGGGATGACTATCAAACTGTCTATCTAGATTGTATTGAGCATAAAATAGTTCTAAAATGCAATAGTTTGTTAATTTAGATATATTATAACAAAGAGTTGGTAAGATGCAAATAAAAGCATCATCACAAAATTATGTTACGCTTTCATCACTAGAGACTAGTAATGAGCTGGTTGGGGAGTGTGATTAGCGTTTAAATATGCATATATTTTATCTATTTTGTGTATTATTTTGTGTACTATAATTTATTGTTTAGCGTATTTATATATAATTTCACATTTTCCAGTTAGTTATAAGTATTTGTGTTTTCTATATAAATAAGAGACATATGTATATTTCAACATGATCATTATGTCTATTGTATATTGTTGAGGTCTTAAGTGGAGTTATACTTATCCAAATTTTATTATATTGAACACCTAAGACAATGTACTAAATACTCAAGACATGTTAGTGATCCAATTTTACAAGTTTGGATTGTATTTGTACTCAAAAGTGAAGACTCCATTTCTGTCCAATGTTTGGACTCAAAACACATTTTCGTATTTGCACAATATCTGGAGCCTCAATAATCCAATTGAACCAATTCCAGTTGTATTTGATCACTAATTCGTTTCTCTACAACTTGTCTTCAGGGCTCAAGTGTCAAAAGTTCCGGCTTCAATGGTCAAAATAACAATCAATGCAAGGGCTTCAGAATTCCGCCATGTCAGTACACATGTTGGGAAATAATTCACCATAATTCACACAAAAGTCCAATTCACACAAGACCAAAGCCATTGGTTAGCCAAGAAATTCATTAAGACACAGTAAAAATATTAAAGGCGTTGATTTTGTGTAAGCTGAGATATCTGCTTTTCAAAAGACCACCATAAATTCGCGGAGAAAAACAATCCAGTTTTATCAACTCCACTATTCTGGTCATAAATCACAATATAGAGATCCGATTTTTGAGATCTTAGACTCCTTGGAAAGCTAATCCAACGGCCTACAACTTTCATACAGAAGTCAAGATGAAATTCGGACGGCAAGGGCAATTTAATTACTGATGTTTACAGGCCACGTGAATTGATTGCTAAAGTCTCCATGATTCACTATTTGGAGGCCTATATAAAGAGCCCTTTAGCAACCCTTGAAGGCATCCCATTTTCCTTGTAATCCTTCTATCTTAGTCTAGTATCTCTCTTAGAAATATGAGTTCTTATTGTATTAGTATGAGTAGCTAAATATTTTACTAGAGTTAGGGATGAAGCTTTAGTAAAGTATTAGTAATGTTCTTGGTTATTCAATAAAGATTTTCAAAGTTTCAATCCTTTAGTCATTTGAAGAGTTCTTAAGAGAGGTTTTGATGTGTCATTACTTTGATTTGTTGTAGACTTATTGGCACAACAAATGCTTAGTTTTACACGTCAACTATTGATTTTATAAACTTGTTCGAAGGTCTAAAGGTACTTTTCAAAAGTATTATATGTGCTCAAAGTTATATCTTCCGATTGAAATCACTTGATTGTTAGATTTCGATTGAGTTATCAAAGATAACCAAGATCATAACTATAGTATTTTTATCTAAAGTGGAATCCCAAAACTCTAGTATTTTGTTACTTTATTGAAACCTCTCAACTAGATAATATCTTTTTCTTCCAAAACTCCCTGTGGTTCGACACTCGGTCTCCCGAGAAATTTTATTACTTGAAATCAACCTACACTTGGGTACGTAACTCTCAAGGAGCTATCATTTTGCCTGCAAAGCCTGTTGTTGGGTATACAATTATTTGATTTAATTATGTTTAAATCATGATTTTATTGTAGACTTAAATTTGTATTTAGCGTAAATCCCGAATAGATCCGCGTCGAAACTCCCCAACAAGAACACCTCAATAATTTTGATTCATAGTCAAATGAAGGTACCTTTCTAGGTTATTCTAATGTTAGCAAAGCATATAGAGTGTTTAACAAGAGATTAATGATTGTGGAAGAATCACATCATGTTGTTTTTTATGAACAACATAGCTCCCCTGAAGAAATTGTTGAAGACTCTAAAGATGACAACTCTACAGTTACAAGTCAACAGCAGTATGTTAAGATCAAAACTTCTGTAGATTTTACCAACAAAGGCTTTGGCACTGTGATAGTTGAGTTACCTCCATTGGAGAACGTTGAAGACTTAGTCTATGAGAATGTTCAAATAGAAGTGGAAACACCAACAAAAGGACTTGATGAGTCTGCAGTAGGTGAATCTACAGCTGTAGAAAACAATGATCAAAGACTAGAACCTATGTCAGATTTAATTTGGTTAAAAGATCACCCCCCTAAGCATGTAATTGGAAACCCATCAGATGTTGTAAGAACCAGAAAACAAATCAATGAGGCAATGTTTGCTACATTTCTTTCATCTTCAGAACCTACTGATATTCATGAAGCACTGCAAGATGTCAATTGGATTATTGCAATGCAAGAAGAATTGAATGGTTTTTAGAGAAATCAAGTATGGAAACTTGTTCCAAGACCTAGAAATCACAAAGTGATAGGAACTAGGTGGGTATTCAAGAACAAACTTGATGAAGATGGAATTGTAACCAGAAATAAGGCAAGGTTAGTAGCTCAAGGCTATTGTCAATCTGAAGGCATAGATTTTGATGAATCATTTGCCCTAGTTGTAAGATTAGAAGCCATAAGAATTTTTCCAGCCTATGCTGCACATATGAACTTTACATTCTATCAAATGGATGTAAAGAGTGCATTTCTCAATGGTTTACTATCAGAAGAAGTGTATGTTGAACAACCACCAGAATTTTAGGAATCTACAGCTGAAGACATGGCTTATAAGCTTAGAAAAGCCCTTTATGGACTTAAACAAGCCCCAAGAGCATGGTATGATACCCTATGTGATCATCTGATCAAAAATGGATTCAAAAAGGGTATGGTTGACATAACCTTATTCAGATTACAACATGGGAAAGATATTTTGCTTGTCCAAATCTATGTTGATGACATAATCTTTTGCTCAACCAATGAAGAATTATGCAAAAAATTCTATAAGCTCATGACAGAGAAATTTGAAATGAGCATGATGGGAAATCTGAATTTCTTTTTGGGATTACAAGTGAAGCAAATGAGAGATGGAATTTTCATCAGTCAAGCTAAATACACTCAAGAGCTTATAAAAAGATTTGGAATGGATAGCTCTAGGCCTACCAATATACCTACAACACCTTCTGTGAGTCTTGACAAAGATGAGAATGGCAAAAGTGTTGATGTAACCAAATATAGGAGGCTAATTGGATCATTGTTATACCTTACAACTAGCAGACCTGATATTATGTTTGTAGTAGGTGTATGTGCTAGATTCCAAGTGAATCCTAAGGAATCACACTTGAATGCTGTAAAGAAGATCATCAAGTATGTCAAATCCACACAAAATCTAGGATTATGGTATCCTAAAGAAGGAGGAATTGAACTCATTGGGTACTCTGACTCAGATTTTGCAGGCTGCAAGATTGATAGGAAGAGTACTAGTGGGATTTGCCAATTCCTAGGTGAAAGGTTGGTGGCATGGTACAGTAAAAAGCAAAACTCTATTGCTCT
Organism: Prunella vulgaris; assembly: GCA_026898435.1. Classification (NCBI taxonomy): domain Eukaryota; kingdom Viridiplantae; phylum Streptophyta; class Magnoliopsida; order Lamiales; family Lamiaceae; genus Prunella; species Prunella vulgaris. The sequence goes on along the minus strand of JAPKLY010002289.1, from coordinate 15,295 downwards.
TTCTACAGCTGAGGCAGAATAAATTACTGCTGGAAGTTGTTGTGCACAAATCTTATGGATGCAATATCAATTACAAGACTATGGGATTGATTCAAGAGAAACAACTATATTCTGTGATAATACAAGTGCTATTGCTATTACACAGAATCCAGTTTTACACTCTAGATCAAAACACATAGATGTAAGGCATCATTTCATAAGAGATCATGTTGAAAGAAAGGATGTGAAATTAACTAAGATTCATACCGACTTGAATCTTGCTGATATTTTCACTAAACCTTTGTGTGAATCAAGATTTTCAATCTTGAGAGGTAATTTTGGAATGTTAGAATTGTAAGAAGACTCTGTGAAAATCACTAAATTGCAAAGACAAACCTAGAAAATTGAAAATTCAGTGAAAAGGAAAATTGCAACTGTAAAGTCACTCAACTGTAGAGTTGATAACTCTACAGCTGTAGACTTAGTTCTGAACTGCAAATTCCTTACCAACTGAAGACTTTCAAATTCTAAGATTGTCAACTGCAAACTTAGGAAATTTACAGTACTTTGTACAATTCTGCATATTAAATGGAGCACTACAAATTCAGAAATATTTGTACTAAGTTACAGACTTTTTGGATTTATTCAAGCATTTTAATTAATAAAATGTGTGAGTACGTGTAACATTTTAAATAGAATTAAATTCTATGTGAGTTAGATTTTGGAAAAACTTAATTATAAGTTTTGGCTCAGAATTTCAAAACTCATAAATTTTAGGTCAAAGACCGTTATACCTCTGTTCTTTATGACTGTTTAAGGAAAGGTATTTAAAGGACTCCTCATCCTTTTTATATCCTACTTTAACATTTCGAATCCCCAGAAACCTTAAACACTCCCTATCCCCTACTCAAAAGAAACCAAGAATCATGGCAATGAAAGTTATCTTTGGAGCTCTATTCGACTTCGATGAAATATTGAAGAAGCATCCCACTGATGCTATGGAGGAAGTCATTAGACATATAGTGAATCAAGGGATTCATTACTGTCTTACTCACATTCCTAGAGCTTATGATGATAAGATAGTACATGAGTTCTACGAGAATGCAGAAGCTAATGTTGAAAGGAAGACATTATCAGTAAAGCTGCAAGGAAGGAACGTTAAAATCACAGCTGGTGATATTTGCAAAGCTCTACACCTAAGGACTGGAGGAGATGTTCATGATAATCTCAACTTTGCTGATGAAGATGAGAAATAATGGAAAAGATTCACTACAAAGAAGCCATTTCCGAAGAACTGGAAGAGGACATTCAAGAAGACTGACTTGGCAGTTGAGTATGTCTATCTTTATGAAGCTATAAATAAATGCCTATTATGTAGAACTGGTGCTCATGATACTGGCACTATTCTTATGTGGGATTTAATGATAGCTTTTGTTAAGGAAATAAAAGTTGATATTGGAGAACTTTTACTGAGGAATATAGGAAATGATGTTGTGAAGGCAGGAAAGAACAAAGGTTTTGGTTTGTTTTTAAATTATATCTTGAAGGAAGTTGGATTCTCTCTGTTTAATGGGCATGAGGGTCACCCTTTTTTAACTCATAGAATCATTGGGAAGGCAAATTTCAAAAGAGGAGCTGTGGATGCTCCTATGGCTCCCAAGTCAAAGAAAATAACGAAGAACAAGCCTGAAAGGAAGGTTCTCACAATTATTAGATCACCAAAAGAGCCTGAAACAAAGAAGAAGAAGAATGTAAGGAGAAAGCTCTTAGTGGATGAACCAATTGATTCTGAGGATGAAGTTGACAGAGAAAAGAGGCAGAAGAAACATCATTCAAAGAAAGCTACAGAAGTTGAAACTGACAAGTCTACAGCTGTAGACTTGCCAATTGTACAGTCTGAGGTACAAATTATTGAGGAACAGATTTAAGAAACTAGAGTTCCTGAACCTGAAACTGAACAACTCCCTGTTGTTCTAGTTGAAAGGGTAGAAGGATTTGAAGAAGAAAGACAGAAATTTGATGTCTGGAAGTTAGTCAAAGAAAAATTGGACAAGTTGGCAGTTGAAGAAAGGAATTTGTTCCAGTGGGTTGTTGACTGGACAAATTGCAGTAATGTCAATGAACTAATGAAGCCTAATTTCATTGATAATTTTATTGCTAAGAAAAGAAGAATGGATAAAGGGAAAGGAAAGCAGATTATTGTAGAAACGGCAAAGCAGAAGATTACCAAGTCTGCAGCTGAAGCTTTAAGTGTTGCAATCATGACTGAGGAGGACCCTGAAGCTCAATTTCCAGAAACTGAGTTTGATGTTGTAAGCTCAGAAAGTGATGAAGAATTGCCACAAAAAACTGGTGAAGGAAATCAACAAATAGTTGAAGCAGCTTAACTATTTTAGCAAAAGAGGCTATTCTGATGGAATCTGCAGGAGCTAGTGCTGTAGATCCAGTAATTGTTGAAGAAGGAAATCCTATTGAAGATCAATCTGAAAAAGAAAAAGAAGCAAGAAAAGATGACTCTCCTTGCAAAGAGCCTAAGGAAAAGCCAGATGATGATGAAGATGGCAATAATGATGCACCAATGGGTGGTGCTCAAGCAAAGATTGCTCAAACTGTTGATCAAGCAAACATGGAGGCTCAAGTTGATGAGTAGATTGTTGAGGATACCTCCAAGGACATTGATGAAAGTGCAAAAGATATGTCAAACCCCATCACAAGCATTTTCAATCAATCTCCACCTGCAATGTTTACTCTGGAAGAGATATATAGGCATGGAAATCCCCCACTGCAGAGTTATTCAGCTCTTGAGCGAGAGAATGTTGAAAACATGGATGATTATATTGTTGAATTCTCTACAGAAGTAGTTGTGACTCCTAGCAAGAGGAAGGCTTCCACTGAAGACTCTACAACTATAGAGTTGGTGCCTTCTAAAGCTAAGAAAGTTTCTAAAGGAAAGGAGTTGGTGATAAGAGAAGGAGATTCTGAAGAAAAAGATAGTGATACAAATCCTCAGATGACACCCAAAGAAGTTGTATCCCAACTTAAGCATTTGGAGGAATCATTTAAAGGAATTTAAGCTGAAATTCTGAAACAAGTGAAGATGGTACCTGATGCTATTATCTCTCAGAATGTGAGAAAAGGTATGGAAGATCTTGTGAAGAAGTTTGAGAAGAGAAGCTCAGAAGAAAACAAAACTCTTGAAAAGAATTTCAAAGCTGTTGTGGACAGTTTACTAGATCAGAATGCATTGATAAGGGAAGATGTCATTAAGAAGACAAGAGAAATCACTACTCTACAGTCTGATATCAAGCTAATGAAAGATGACTCCTTCAATCTGAAGGTAGAAGTGAAAGGTATGAAGAATGAATTGTCCAAGTTGATTACTGGAAATGAGACTCTGAAGACTGGCCTGATGAGCAAGCTTAACACCATTTTGTCACACATTAATGTTGGTAAAAAGGGGGAAAGCAAGATTGAGAAAGAAATCAAAGAAGGAGAAAAAGTCACTGATGTTATTCTTGAGAATGTGAAGAATGTTGGAGAAGCATGGGCAAAAGAGCTTGAGGCTGTAAAATCTAAAGATTTGTCGAAGAAACTGGGAGATTAATCAGAAGAAAGAACTCAATCAGAGCAGATGAAGGGAAGTTCTAGAGAAGGCAAGATCATAAAGCTCCCTAAATATACATCTCAGAAGAAACCTACAGCTCACGCTTCTTAGAACCCTTTTGGTTATTGGGAACAAACAGTAAAAGAATCAAGAGAAAGAAAGAAAGAGAAGGAAGAGAAAGAGAAAGAAGAGAAAGAAAAGCAAAGAAAGAAAGAACTAGAACAATCTACAGTTGTTGTCACTGCTCAACCTTAGGATATTCAACCTTTGAGCATGATATCTGCTGAAGATTTTGATGATAGGGTAAAGCAAATGAAGGCTGAATTTGATAACCTATGGAAGGAATTCTTGAGTATATGCAACAGGCATACAGTGATTAAGAAGATTAAGCTCAAGAAAGACAGATTCCAGAAATTCAAAGACCTGAAGGCTGATGGATCATTGTATAAAGGAGACAATGCTCGCCTCCTTGGTGGAAAGATCAGAAGTAATCCATTGCCTAAGAAGCAGTTCAAATCTAAGAAGGAGGAAGAAGATTTTGAAGCTTATGAACTTCAGATGCTGATGAAGTACTATGAAGAAGATGAGAAGAACAAGAAATTAGTGGAGCAAGGAATTCTGAAACCTCAAGATGAAACTGATGATGAAGATGATGCTGATCCCAAGCATAGGAGAAGATGAAGACTTTACTCTAGATTAGACACTTAAACTTTTTAGTTTTTAGTCTAATTATCTACTGTAAGCTGTATCTTGAACCCTAGTTTATTTTATTGCAGCTTTCTGTCTTTTGTTGCTGTTTCATTCTGTTGTTTTGCTCTGCTCTTTGCTGTTCTTGTTTTGTTCTTATAAGACAATTTCTTATTGTCTTTGTTGTTTGTTTTGTTGTTTGTTTTGCCAACATCAAAATAGGGGGAAATTGTTAAGTACCTTGGTTTAGATTTTGATGTGTGCAAAACAATGTGCTTAATTTGTATATTGATCTAACACTTGTGCTAAGGAAATTGGTGTTTGAAACATATAGTTGTAAGTGAAGTCTGCAGCTGTATATTTGATCATTCTACAGCCAAGACATGACCCTACAGCTGTTAGGTTTCTCTACAGCCAATTTTTCACATTGACATGACTCTACAGCTGCATGATTGAAGACTCTACATCTACAAAGAACCGTTTGAAGAGGTGGTACAAGTCAGAGATTATTTGAAGATAATGAAGACCCTTAAGCACTATTAGTGTAGCTTTCAAGCAGTAACTAAATTGTACTTAAGTAGAGAATATTTTCTTAATTCTAGAGGATAATGAAGATTAGTTGAGAGATAGGCAGAATTCTAAAGGAAAGGACAATAGTACAATCAGTACTATCCTGTGTGAAGGATGAGGACCATTTCACACATGCCAAATGGAAAGAGAGGAGCCTTATCCAGATTTCAAATTTGAATTTCCAACGAATAAGTTACACCACTCAATCTATAAATAGAAGAAGTCCTCAGAGGAAGCAACAACAACAACCCTGAGCATACAAGCATTCTGTCTAAGCAAGTCTACAGCCAGCAAAATTCTGAGAGGGCCTTATTTGTTTTATTCTTTGTGATTCATTGGATAGTTGGTTAGGATTTTCTTAGAGAGAATCACACCCTTTTGTTGTTGTTCCCTCACCTGTTTTAATTTCTACTTAGTGTAGATATCTCTTTGTGAGGTTTTGTAAAAACTCTTTGTGAGTTATATTCTGAGTGAATAGGGTAGTTTAATCTCTTTTTAGAATAGGAATCTTAGTGAACCTAGTTCTAAGGGGGAACTACCTGTATTGATCTAAGTGATCACATCTTAGTGAATTTGGCACCTGAGTGGTGTAACAATGGATGTAGGTGGTCTTTTTATAGACACTGAACCACTATAAATCTGGTCTATTTACTTTCTGTCATTTAAATTCTTGTTCTACATATTTAATTTATTTGTTACATTCGTCATTCTTTTGAAAATTCTATTGCATAAAACTTTGTGGTTTTCACAGAGATAAACTGACTCTACAGCTGTTGACTTCCATAAGTCACTCAACTGTTAAGTTTGGTTTATATTGTTTTTCATTAACACTCACTTTATTCCGCTGCACATTAGAGTTTTCTCAATACAATTTTAATTATGAGAATCTCTCTGATACTTTGTCTACAAGTGATTTGTTATTTTGCAAGTTTTTTTTAAACTCTGCAGCTGCAGACTCCTCAGAGTCCATAGCTATAACCTTTGTGGTCCAGTTTCTAAAACTCTTGTAGACTTATCTTTTTAAACTTAGAGAGGTTACTGTAAGGTTCTAAAATTCCTCTTATTTGAAAAGTTTGAAAATATGTTTTTGGACTCAAGGTCTATTCACCCCCCCCTCTAGACCTTGACCACTTTAAGGGACCAACAATCAGTTTGCAGCCTGTTTCGCTGACTGCACATTCGATGAAGATTTATTTTCGGCATTAGGGGGAGAGAAAAATACCATAATTAATAAATGCCGCAAAATTACTTGGAACACAAAAGATCTTCAGTTCTTAGACCCATGCACAAATCAATATGAACTTGAAGTTCAAAAGATAATAAATTTGCAATACTTAGCAAATAATCTGCCATATGCATTCACTGATCATAGAGGCGTGACTAAGTCGCATATACCTGAGGGTAAAGGCGCCTCAAAGGGTACAACTCCCTTTGAAGACAAATGTTAATCTCCCCATGCGCCAAAAGCGTAAAGGAAGCATTAACATAAGCAAACCAAGTTCGTGTAAGTGTAAAGCTAGCAAACACACTATGTCACCCCTAAAATCTCTTGAATAGATTCATCCTGTAGATGAAAATCAGAGTCAAAATACACGTGCAAAAGCAAACAATGACTCTGAGAATTCGGAATCATCAGACCGATACTCTTTGGGAAATGAAGAGGATCTGGTCGATGTAAACATTGAAGTTTCAACAAACTTCGTAAACACGGGAGAAACATATAATAGAAACACAACTGTTGTCGACAACATATTTGCAGCCTTAATTGCCTTCACCATTTTGAATAATGATCTAGATCATGAACCCAAAACTATATCCGAGTGCCGAAAGTGCTCCGATTGGGTGAAATGGGAAGCTGCAATAAAGGCAGAGCTAGACTCGCTAAACAAACGTAAAGTTTTCGGTTCTATCGATCGTACCCCGAAAAATGTTGTCCCTTGTTGGTCCCGAAACGAGTATAATCAGTGTATGGGAAATGAGTATAATCAGTGTATGGGGGGAATACACTGATGTCAGATTTTTCTGAATACTCAGAAAAATGCTCTTACAATCTCAGTCAGGAAGATCCTGAAGTTACTCAGTAAACTGAAGGTCCACAGGGGCAGCAAGGACAGTTCAGTAGTGAGTCAAATAAGCTGATTGTGAGTGATGTGCTCAGAAGCTCAGTAGAGATAACAAACCTACTGACTGCTCAGAAGCAAGTCAGTTGGACTACTATCTCAGTGAGCTAGAGTACATGCGGAAAGTGAGCCCTTAGTTTCTACTCGTTTTAGTTTCTGAAAACGTTTTCTCTAAGTTTGCTTAGTAAACTGGTGGTTAAGGCTGAGTGCACAGTATTAAGATTCAGGATGATTGATTCAGTCCTGAATAAAAAAACAATGCAGAGTGTTCAGTTTAGTATGATGACAGTTATGATCCTGAACAAGAATGTAAATCAGCACACAAGGGTCTTTTTAACGTGGTTCGGAGATAACCAACTCCTACGTCTACGGTCTGATTTAACAGGAAGCTATCCTCAAAACCCTAAGGATAGGTACTTGGGTTTTACGTGCCAAGGGACACGAATAGCCAACTTTTTCTCTTAGGAACTGACCCCTGGGCGTTTTACAAGTCCCAGTCCTTCTAACCAACCAATCTCACACCCTGACTGGTTTGATATTCTTGGTTTCCAACTAAGATAGCTCTAGCAATACAAAACAATGCTAAATATTAGAGCTATCGATCTAAGCAAATACAGAGAGAATCCTACTACAACACTAGGGAAATTTAATTGCAGAGTGTTGTTCAAAGTATGCTTCGAGTGCTTGGATTCTTGAGAGCTTTCGCTTGGAAATTTCCCGTTAGCCTTGAATGGGTGTAAGGCTCTCTGTATTTATAGGCAAGATTCAAAATAGATCCGTTGGAGGAGATCTAACCAAATCTTTCCTATTTTATGGTGGTTGCAGGCTAGATGTACTGTTGACCTAACCACCATTAAATGCCGCATTAAATGCTACGTAGACTCAGCACATACGTGTCGAAATATCATTGGCTTTCCGTTCAAACGGCTAGTTGATCTTCTGACATTTGTCCTTCCTCGTACATTCAGTACTCTGAGTCTCTTGTTAATAACTCAGCCTGAACATTTGTCTTTTTCGGAGTCTTGCTGACATTCCATTTGTCTCTTGGTCCCATAGCATAAATAACCTTTTTGCTTTGGACTTACATGATTAAGGTAAACTGAACCAATGCCTAAGTCAGGTCTTATGTGCATTCAGCACAGCCTGAATGGTTATTCAGCCCAGTATGTGTAACCTTTTTGCTTTGGACTTACATGATTCAGGTAAACTGAACCAAGGCCTAAGTCAGGTCTTATGTGCATTCAGCGCAGCCTGATAGGTTACATTTACTCTTCACTGACTAAGTTCTGTCCTGAGCATGCTTAGTGTACTCAGTAGAAACATCAGTCAATGGTACTTCTGGATTGTCTTCAGGACAGATCATCAGGCTTCGTTCTTCAGCTTCAGTTCAGGCAATCTTCAGCAAGACTGACTCTGACTTCTTCAGGATGGATTGCACTTCAGACTTCAGTAAATTGGGTCGACTCCAATATTCTTCAGTCTTCAGTACGTTCCCCCTGAACTGAATTCCTAACCTAACTATCCTGAACTAGACGAACCTGAACAACTGTACTTAGGCAAATTAATCAGGGGTTTTTCCATCTAATCAAAATACTCAGATTGTCCCAACAATTTCCCCCTTTTTGATGATGTCAAAACCCTTAAGCAAATTCCTATTCATCTATACAATCAACTGACTCAGTCAGTGCAATCAACTCAGTACCACCTGACAAACTAGGCACTTAGTCTATAAGATGAAAATAAGGAAAGGGTTAGTATAGTTCTTGATAAGGATACAGAAAAGTAAATGCAGGAGTCAACAAGAAGTTTTACTCAGGAAAATAAAATAACTTCATTGATTGATATAAGAGTTACAATTATCCTGAAGCTATTACAAATTCCTGAACAACTAACTCCTGATCTAGTCTTCATCCTTATTCCAAGCAGCTTGAGGAATTTCATACTTCTCCAGGACTCGGTTCAGGACCTGCTTCATCCTGTTCAGATCACCAACTGCACCGGCAACTCGTCCTACTCTGACAACTTCTTCAAAAACTGCTTTCCGGTCCAGTTGCTTGGAGTTTCAGAAGAGTGGAGGAGGATACTTGATGAATTCCGGAGGAGCAATCTCTACACCTTCAGTGTCAGCATATCTGATAATTTCAGCCCAGAGATCCGGATGCTCCTGTGCCATCCAGTGATGGAGTATGACGTCTTTATCTTCAGTTTGATCGTCCCATAACCCCACCACATAGAATAGATAGGCCCACCTATTCCGGATCGGAATCCATACCTCCAACATCTCAATCGGAATGAAATCCTCCACAAACTGAAGAGGCGGAGGACCCTGACCTGGATTGACCACCATCATCCTCTGAGTCTTCTTTCGAGATCCAAAAGGCACATATTTCTTCTTCTGAACCTGCGAAGTCAGGTACTCATTGGACTCTTTTAATCGTTGGATCTGACTGAGTAGCGAAATCTCCTTCATCTTCGCTAACTTCTCCGCCTCAGTCATCACCATTTTCTTCTGAGTGGTCATCCCAGGGTGCATTTGTTCCTCCATCTCAATATACAAGGGTTCCAGGGTAGGATCTTCAGAGGACCTCAACCTCTTCGGATCTGAGCCTTCAGCAGCTTCGATGGCAGCGATGGACCTAGTCCTTTTCCTGTCCACAGCTTTCAGTTCTGGGGGAAGATCTTCTTCTTGGCTTTTCCAGCAGCAATTTGCTTCTTCCCTTCTTCCCCCTTTTTGGCATCATCGTCGTTGATTCGGCCAATGACCTCGTTTACTGACTCCGCCAACAAGGTGAACTGACTGTCCATCTCAGTCTGCTTAGCCTGAAGTTGCCCTATTTGCCCTGCCATCCCTTTTAGACCAACACTGAGCTTATCAATAGTTGAATTGTGTCCAGCCTTCAGCCGTCCTTCGAAGCTCTTCATTCGGTTGTCCAGGGCAGAGGCAATCTCCATTTTCTCTTGTTCTGACATTTCACTCAGTAGCTCCGCGTTCAGTTCAGCCTTCAGCTTGGCCAGCTTTTCATCAACCAGTTGATCAACCCTCTCAGTCAGTTGTTGATCAAGAAAAGTGGCAAGCTTATTCTCTTGCTGAGTTTGTGCATCAGAAACCATTTGATTGCAACTCTGAATGGCCCCTTTTGCTTGCTCAGTAATAACAGTGAGGTCTACTGAGTGTTGTGCCCGAACCTCACCGAGAAGGTCGATCGCAGCATGCATATCGGTACCCATCTCGTTTAGATCTTGATCCAGCCTATTCATCTTCTTGTTCAGAATTTCAGAATTTGAACCGACCCGACTTGTTTTTCGCTCAACGAGGATTACCCTTCTGTGAAGATTGGCAAGAGCTCGTGAGGAGTTTTGAACATATAGGGACTCTGGGGTGATCCATTTTCCTTTCACTCGGACCAAACCTGTTGGACCCTCTCCTGAAGCCTCAGCAGTCCCGGGTCCCAGGAGTGCTTCATCGGCCAGTGCACTGACCCCTTCAGTGCCACCTTGCTGAGTATCATCAACAATCATAATCATTTCCCTCTCTACCTCCTTCTCCTTCTCTACTCTTTCTGGCTCGGGCTCAGGATAGATACGACTGACAGTTTTGATAAAGTCCACCATTTTGATCAAATGATGTAAAGAATTTACATCAAAGTGATCGAAAAGAGCAGCTTCAAATTTAGCCATTTTATCCCATCCTCTCGATTCTCCGAGCTGACTCAGTTCAGACCAAGTGGCATTCCTGATCATGGCGTAAGTGCGAAGTTGCACAACCGCCTCCTTCTGAGCGTCCGATAGATCAAGAAACCTCTTCTCCACCATTTCTGCAACTGTTCCCCTTGCCACTAACTCAAAATCAGGCAATGTGTTCTCGTCAGGTGCAGGGAATGGCCATGGGTCATCAGCCTGAACAGCTTCAGCATCCTTCTCAGAGTGAGCCTCCAAGCCCTGATAAGCTGATGCAATGTTGAGGATCTGTTCCTCAGTCACTTCTTGCTCAAGGACAAGTGGTGTTGGATCTGAGGATGCAACCTCCGGAACGGCAGAGATGGGGGCAATTTCAAGAGCAGGTTCCCCCTCTGGAGTTGCATGCAGAATCACTTCTTCAGCAGCCTTCTCTTCCACGAGCTTCTTCTTTTACTCCTCTGACCCCGGATATATAAATTTCAGCATCTGTTGCTTGGGTCTGGAGGGCTTGGATTTGTCCTCCGCTGGCTTCGCAATAAGGGCCCCTGAAGATTTGCTCGTCTGAGCCTTGACTCCTCCAGTCGTGCTCGCCTGAGCCTTCTTCTTCTAGGTTCTTGATCTCTTCTTTGCGCCAGCATCACCGGAATAAGCTCTGAAGAGGTCTATTTTCGCTGGAATCTTGAGTGATTCGGCCTAATCCACATCACCGAGATCCAAGGTTTCCAAGATCAGAGAAATCTTGGTGCCAAAGTGCATCTTGGCCTCAAATGTCGCCTGACCCTCCGGCGAGTACTTGATCTTGTTGGTCTCAGCTACTAGTAGATGGAGAAAGTAATCCTCCCAGTGAAAGTTATGCACTGAGGTGTCTGAGATTGCCATCATGGTATATAATTTTGGCCGGGAGATCTGCTCCAAACCTCCAGCAATCCTCATCACCCCCTGACTAGTCAGGTCGAAGAGGTGACAATTCTCAGTCCTCAGAACGGACTTGTTCAGACCCGACTTCAGGACAACGTCTCCATCGCAGAGAGACTGGAGATAGTCCTTCTCAGTCCCAAACTCGTAGTCGATAGGGCTTCGTCCAGAGTGGGGAAGATTAAACACCTCCTTAATCTTCTGCCTAATGTTGAGAGTGACCCACTTCCTGGTCATCTCATCTTCACCATTCTTCCCTTTCACGCAAGAAGTCAGCGGAATGCAGGTCTCCCACTCCTGAGAGTCCTTGTTCTGTGCCATTTTGATGTAGAAGGCAGCAACAAGACGAGGATGAAGTCTCTGGGGTTTTGCTGTAATGAATCGTAGAAGTCCTGCATTTTCAAACAGTTCTTTCACAGGCAAAATGTCAGGATGTTTAGAGGAGAAATCTCCAAAAGGTTCCCAGTGAATTTCGTTTCTGAGATGGAAAAGATTTCCAAAAAATGAGTCTACAAAGGGTGAAGCCATGGATGAAGTTTGAAGATATGAAGGAAGTCGGATTGCAGAGAGAAATATAGCAAGAAAAGATTTGAGTGCGTAAAGGTCGCAATAACAAAAACTTCCCTGATTTATACTAAAATCCAGTTTTAATCGGATGGCTCAGAAAATAATGACTTATGAGATTCAATGTTAAGATTAAAACGCAAGATGCATGGAGCCTCTTCGGTTTTCAATAGTAATGAGTCAAAACTTTATCGAAAACTGTTCACGCCCACTGTGCATTAAATGCGCGTCAGAGCATATCCGTATTTAATTTAAATAATTTTCATTAAATAATAACTAAATATTAAATGAATGGCTGGGATTAAATGATAAAATAATTTGATTTGACAATACGGCAAACAGTATCAAGGATGATGCAAGCAAGATATGATGACTAAAAATAAATCAGGAAACATACCAGTCAGTCAGATTTTTATTCTGACTGATACCACATGTGACCTATCAGGGTGAAAAGCCCTGAGTTCAGTGTCCTGAAACTTAGTCAGTCTATACTGATCATCCTTTTCATAATGAATGTTCCCCCTACAACCATTCACATTCTCTCTGAGATTCCTTTATCCTGAGTCCTAGTTAGTCATTCCCCCTGACCTTGTGCATTCTGATTAGAGATTCAGATTGAATCTCCTAAGCCTGGGTCAAGGAGTCCTAACTCTACTGATAACTCAATAAATCTGGTTTCAGGCAAAGCCTTAGTCAGAATGTCAGCTCTCTGTTTATCAGTAGGGACTCTCTCCATCCTGATGTCCTTCTTCTCAACATGATCTCTGATAAAGTGATGTCTGATGTCTACATGCTTACACCTTGTGTGTAAGACTGGGTTTTGGGATATGGTAATGACACTATTATTGTCACAATAAATTGGGACTTCAGTGGCCTCAATTCGGTAGTCTCTCAGTTGCTGTTTCAGCCAAAGGATCAGAGAACAACAACTGCCTGCCGCCATATACTCAGCCTCAGTAGTAGACGTTGCAACACTGGTTTGCTTCTTAGAAAACCAAGAGATCAGTTTACTCCCTAGAAAGTGACATGTGCATGTAGTTGATTTCCTATCAACCCTACAGCCTCCATAATCTGCATCTGAATAGCCAGTCAGTTTTAGGTTGTCATCAGAGGGATACCAAAGTCCTAAGTTGACTGTACCTTTCAGGTATTTCAGTATCTTTTTGGCACTCTCTAGATGACTCTTCTTAGGATCAGACTGATATCTTGCACAAACTCCAACTGCATAAGTGATGTCAGGACGACTAGCAGTCAGATACAACAAGGATCCTATAAGTGCCCTATATTCAGTCTGATTTACTGAGACTCCTTCTTTGTCAAGATCCAGCTTCTCATTTGTGTTCATGGGAATACGTGAGACTTTGCTGGACTGAACTCCGAATTTCTGAATCAAGTCCCTCGCATACTTGGACTGATTTATGAAGATTCCGGAGTCAGATTGCCTGACTTGGAGACCCAGAAAGAAGTTCATTTCTCCCATCATTGACATCTCAAATTTCCCAGTCATCAGCTTGGAGAATTTCTCACAAAGCTTCAGATTAGGAGATCCAAACATTATGTCATCCACATAAATTTGAACCAAGAGAATGTCCTCCCCTTCGGATATCCGGAAGAGGTTCCTATCCACTGTTCCTTTCACGAACCCATGGTTTATAAAGAATTGTGAAAGTGTATCATACCAAGCTCTCGGAGCTTGCTTCAGGCGATAAAGAGCTTTCTTCAGGTGATATACCTTATTTCCAACTTCGAACCCTGGAGGTTGCTCAACATAGACCTCCTCGTTCAGTACACCATTCAGAAAGGCACTCTTCACATCCATCTGATACACCTTGAACTTCTTGAATGTTGCATATGCTAAAAACAGCCTGATTGCCTCTAACCTTGCGACCGGAGCAAAGGTCTCATCATAGTCGATTCCCTCGGCCTGAGAGTAACCTTTTGCCACTAGTCTGGCCTTATTTTTTACAACAACATTCTTCTCATCCCTCTTGTTCTTAAAAACCCACTTGGTGCCAATAACATGTTGACGCCTAGGTCTCTCAACTAACTCCCAAACCTGATTTCGCTCAAACTGATTGAGCTCATCCTGCATGGCTAAGATACATTTGGGGTCAGCAAGAGCTTCTTCTATGCTCTTAGGTTCCTGATCACTCAGGAAACAACAAAACATAGCGCTCTCGCCAAAGGACAACCTCGTCCTGACCCCCTCATTGACATCACCAATGATATCAGCCAATGAGTGATCATCTAGCCACCGCCTCCTGCTGACCGGAGCACTGGGAGCTGCTGACGTCCCTTCGCCTGATCCTGAAACATTAGTCTCGACAATAACAGGCAAAGAAGCGGAACGAGCAAGAACAGGGGATACTGAGTCATTTCCTGAGGGTTGGGCAACATCAGAGACATTGTTTCCCCCTACAGTGTTGGACTCAGTAACTATCTCAGGTGCAAAAGCATCATCACCGACAGTACGTACCTCAGGTTGAGTCTGAGACTCAACATTCTCTGAGGCTGGGGCTTGCTGACGGTTGGCCTGAGGTCCATCCTGATCTTCATCATCATCATCCCATCCTTTGGGGGCACTGACAAGTTTGATCTTGAATTAAGGATTTTTCAGGCTCAGTCTTGTTACTTTCTTAGTAACCCCCTCAGTCTCAGGACTCTGAACCT